>CM023455.1:97436403-97529528 GCA_013339765.2 Haemaphysalis longicornis
AATAAGGGTAAAATAATAAAATAAGAGTCTCTAATGAGTTTCCCCATAATATTAACATTGTTGTAAGTACCAGCTTTGTCCTGCAGAATAGTAGGGGACAAGCTTTCAAACTCCTCTTTAAATCTGACGTGCAGTTAGAGAGTGTTGCACCACGGCTCAATGTCTTCGGTTCGGTGCAGTATTTATTTTGGCTGGACACTATATGGCTGGTAGATCGAAAAATTCCGATTTCAAGAGTTCTAGAGCACTATCAGCAAAACCATCTTGGGTTAGGGCATTTTAAGTGATGCCTTTCATTTGGGATAAAGGAAATATGCTCGCCAAAAATCGCTTGTCCGTCCCTTTAATTCGTAACAGCTGCATGACAGCTGCTATAGGATGGCCTTCGAATATGTAGCCTTCACTACAGATTCGTTTCATTGCCTAGTATTTAACCTTTGGATAAGGTTCAACAGATGACACTGAGGAGTCCTTCATTACAAGAACTGTATACTTGTGACACACGCCAGCTCTAAAAGACGAAACCTCAACAATTTTGGAATGCCTCCCTGCTGTGCCAGGAAGAGAGAAAAGTTGGGTTTGACGACTTCGCGACGTCCACTTATATAGTTTTTTTTCGCGAACCGAGCGTTTTCTTTTCCGCATTGTCTTATAGTTTTTTTCGCGAGCTGAGCCTTTAGGCATTATCTTAATTTTGTGATAAAAAATTCGCCTTGACTGATTCTGATGTACACACAAAGGTGCGAGGTAGTTTTAAAGGAGCCATGAAGCAAAATACAAGTTGGGTTTATTAGAAAGACTGCTTAGTCCCGATAACAATGATACCAATATCATCGCAATCTTCGAACAAAAACGGAGATATAAAAGAAAACGTGAAAGCAGTCGCGACCCCCCCCTAGCCAATTTCCCGCAACTTTATATGACGTCACGAAACCTTGTTTGTGCGATTGGGGCCGCTAACTGACCTGTCGCGACGAAACATGACTGGACGTCTGTAATGGGGCCTCTAGTTCCATTTACCCGCATCACTTGAATGCTAACGTGCAGTTAACGCACTGAAATTTGTTTTATCGTTGGCCCGTATGACGTCATTCTTGCTCATAACACGTCACTGAGTGACGCAATTCGAAAGTTTTTAATCACTTCTGGCTTTTTTTTCTCTAAAAAACATCTTTTTGGCGGTAATGGAGCTGAGTGAGATACTGAATCCTAGTTCTTTCAATTAAACGAAGTTGTATTTTCTCTTCATGGCTCCTTTAACAATGAGCGCGACATTGATTAGAGCTCCACCAAGGTATGGTTTATTCAATTGACGGGGTTGTTTATTTAAAATAAGACGTCGTGATTATATCTCTGGTCGCAGGCTGTACTCACCGAAGGCGCTCGTCTCATCCCAGTGGGAGTCCGTGCTGAGAATATGTACGAACTGTGCATGTCTGACGTCGTCAACGACACTGCTGCCAAGAGTGGCGTAAGGATGCTGAAGTTGTTCATGTTGGAACGTGGTCTTCGCTGGCCCCCGAGCGCCCTCTTCCTGGAGTTGAACCTTTGGGCGTCCTCCTGGACTTAGCTTATCAACTGGCGCCTGGGTCTCTGGTTCGACGCATCTCACCTGGAGACCACACCTGCCGGCAGTATTAAGCGTTCCAGGACTCCTCCTAATCGAACCCGGCGCGTTTGTTGGCGCGTGGGCGGCACAGCACGACAGTGTCATTCGTAATGACGCGTACGCTCATTACTGGCGCGCGTTGGAGTCAGCCTTCTCTGAAAACAACACGAAGCCGCGGCCTGACAACATCAGCAAAATCGTAGAGAGAGAAGGTGTAATTTTACACGAACTTTCCACAATTTTGTATTCGGCTGTTCGGAGGCCCGTTCGCTTCCCTATCGAGGTCGTCGAACGCTTCACACACCTGATATATCTAAAGGTACCTGGACTCAAGAGATCGCGAATAGGATCGTCGCAGTGGAAGAAACAAAGGTCGCACGCAAGTCATTCGAGAGCATCACTGTGTCGGACATTGCCATCCTTGAGGTCCTGAACAAACTCTACGTAAGATACAACAGAGCGGAGATTCTGGACCACCTCTCCTGGTTCTTCGTGCAGGTATTCGCGTCTCTGGCGGACCGGCCGGAACTTGAGGCACAAGTATGGCAGCCAGGACTTTGCGGAAAAACGGAGACACGTTTTCTGTGCCACTGAGGTGGAGGCCTCCAATCAGTTTCTCATCGCAGCGCTATATGCCAGACTTCACTCCTCGAGAGATGCTCGAAACACGGTAGTCCTTCGACTCGAAGCGGTCAAACAAGCGGCACTCGAGAAAATTTCCAGCGGTACATCATGGGCGAAAGACTCGTCTCGGGACCTGATCGCCACCAAAGTTCGAAAGCAACAAGTTATCCTGTGGCCGCCTCCTGACCTCCTGAGTGACGACGCGCTGTCAGACATGTACGAAAATGTTCGTGAATATAGAGGCTCCTTCATCGAGTACTGGTTGGACGCCTTCAACCACACACGCAACCTGCTGGGTGACCCAAGGTATGGTGTCGTCCAGTTGAGGCTCTTGAAAGTAACTTTTGTTATGTTTAAAACAGTGCCAAGCGGATACGCATTTGTACGGTGGCTTTTATTGTTACACATTTCATTAATGAAAATAAAGCCCTCTCTTAGAAATATTACCCCACTTCCAAGCAACGCTTCGCTTTCAATGTTTCCGGTCCAGCGATTATTAATATCCCCACTTTATCGCACACATCGTTCTTTTCACGGGAAAATCGTTGACGCAATTATCCCTGTTCTAACCCCCAACTTTCCTTGGCGGTTGACTCAGTCGAGGACCACTGATATTTTGCCCTATAATGCGACAAGGTTTGTAGGGTCGAACTTTATGTGGCTTTAAGGTATTGAGGACACGAAGAAACAGGATGGGGTCGGCCACGCCAATACATTTGGGCCATTTTCCCTGAAACCTGAATTACCGTCACCGAGTAAAAATTTTAATCCGGGCACACAATGTTTCACAATTGCGTAAAACGAGTACATCCGCTAGATTCTCACGGAGTAAGCCAAGGTCCTCGGTAACAACCTCATCGTACTCCCCCAAATGCTTTGCAGATACGACGAGGCCATGAACTGGCACGCAACTTTCGTGCTGCCGTATTTTCGAATACGACTACGTCTCCAACGCGGTGCGAGGTGGCCAGTCGGAGCTGTGGAGATACCTTGTATGCAGGAAGGGAGCACTCACGCCACGTTCTACGGAGGGCCTCGGCTTCTCCTACGCCGCGCAGCTGGTCAGGCCTTCGACGAAGGTGGCTTGACGATCGACCCCACGGCGCGATCAACGACTCGTGGGCGCCGCCTTCGTGGAAGCGCAACTGCAGCAAACCGATCGTCGCTCGCCCTTCCGGAGATCCCTGCCATCCAGGTGGCCCACGCGGCGTTTCTACAAGCGCTTGCTAACGAGTCCCAACCAGCCAAACGCCTAATGGAAGGCTACACCGAGGAGCAGGTGTTCTTTATTGTGGCCTGCTTCACCTTGTGTCAGGTTGAAAGAAATGCTGAGGGCTCCTATGGCGGTGACTGCAACCGGGCGGTCAAGAACTTCGCGCCGTTCGCGGAAGCTTTCGCATGCCGGGACGGCTCGAGCATGAAGCCGACCAACCGCTGCTTGTATTTTGACTAACTTAATTATTCGGTATTTGTAGATACGTGTGTTTTGCAGGAGGATGATGTCAACTGTAACAAACAATTGAATTGTTCGACGAATCTGTCTTGATTTAATACTCCTGCTTAGATTAGGTATAACGCTTACTGAGGACATTAGGAATGTATTTTGGAAATATTATTCGGTATTTGTAGATACGTGTGTTTTGCAGGAGGATGATGTCAACTGGAACAAACAAATGATTTGTTCGACCAATCTGTCTTGATTTAATACTCCTGCTTAGATTAGGTATAACGCTTACTGAGGACATTAGGAATGTATTTTGGAAATAATACATCAAATACGATGGGAAAGTGCCGACGCCATAAAGGCTTCCGCCGTTCCACTCAACGTGAAAGCTGCCGAAAGTGCAGAGCAGTGATTCGGCATAAGGGGCCAGTGGCGCCGTTATCCGCTCACTCTACCACCCATCACGCTCTTCGCGTCTATGTCTCACTCTTCTCTTGTTGAATTGAACAGAGGTTTGTCCAATGCAATTCAAATTTCCCGCCTTCACAGTGCTTACGTACCCCCTTCCTGAAACAGCGCGAGCGGGATCTCACACGTGCCGGCGCCTTGCGGCTCTGGAACAGCATCGTTCTTGGCGGCCACTTTTAAAGACGATGGTCTTTCTTGGGCTACTTAAACCCAGAAATTGTGGTCTGTCTGTCTGTCTGTCTGTGACTCGATTCAGCCACCCGGCCAAAGTAATATTGATATTGCACAATAGTCTTATATACTCACAGCCAGATGTAAACGTCTAAGCCCGGTTTATATGTTCATACTTGTCAACTTTGTGGAACAAGAACAAGCCATTACGCAAATATAAGACAGGAAATTAGTATACAAGGGATATTTACAGTGTTCCTTTATTAAAAAAAATTCATGGATGCTTGGTTTTTCGATAACAAATGATATTCTGCATCTACTGCAGAAAAACCGCCGCCTCCTGGCGGCATATGACAAATCACGCGGCAAATGCAACGGTTACACGTTCTGCTTGGAACGCACGTGGAGCACGGCCACGTGTTTCTATAAATCTTGTAGTCGGCCGCCTTCATTCACACGCGTCTCCGCCGTACTGCAGCGCTGGCATCGAGGAACCCGGCCTGTAGCAGTGGAAGGCGGTAAATTCAAATCGCCTTGCGCAAACCTTTAGTGTGTTTACCTTGGGATGAGCGCGACGGTACAGAAACAGCATGAGAGGTGAGCGGAAAAGCAAAGGGGAGCATTTCCTTGGCAAATGTCTGCAAAGACTATCGTCTTTTGACGACATTTGCAACGAAAGGAGCAGATACGCGGCCAATTTTTTTGCGCTTACTATCGTAAAAACCAACCTAACTGGCGTTCCTAAGTAAACAGACGCTGGGGCTGCTGGTTGTACACACACATTTTGCCTCAAATGTAGCTGCAGTTTCCTTTGCGCTAAACAACGGGGGGATGTATGACAAGCGCCAGTGGTTCACGAGTTTCGAATGGTCATGACTGTCTCGGTTTTCGAAAACTACGTTACGCAGTTAAGGTACGCCGTGGGGCTCTACACGGATCCGTTATCTCGCTGCGCCGCCTGATTTCGGCAGCCGCGTGACATTGTGACAGCGAGCTACGACGACAAGGGAAGCTCCTAAAGTGCTTTGCACTTAAAATTTCTGAGCCACGGCTTTTCGGCGGAGTCGATATACCTACCGATGGCAGTGTTCGAAACAACCAAGCCGCATTGGCCTGGCACTGTCCGGGTTCCCCAGCGGGGAATGGCACCACCCACCACCCACGAGAGAGAGAGAGAGCGAGTAAATGTGTATTGAAAAGGAGAAGAGGGCCTGAGAAATTGATCTTGGGCCTGCTACTTCCCTTTGGCAGGTTCTGGGGACAGAAAGAGAAAGGAATGAATAGGGGAGGTATGGGAAACGACAATGAAAGCGACAAATGAACTATGTACAAGCAGTAAAACCAATACACGTCTCACACAACGAGTTGCTGAATCGGGTGACTACAGTTCACTTTCCAGCACATGACTATCGTCCATGAAAAAAAAAAAACTGCTCAGACATTATTTCGCGAGAATTCTGATTGTGTATTCAGGGCCCTGAAAGTAGCACCTACACCTAAAAACATGAACCCTACACTCCACCAGGGCAGAAGATTAGACAGATGCCGTAATATCGAAAGAATATACGGGAATTCACCGCACACGTGGTACACAGATGCTGCCATTACGAGTACCGCTGGCATAGCCGCCATCTGGGTGCTCAACCCAATACAGCAATGTACCATAATTGCAAGCTTCGGACATCATCATCTCTTGAAGCAGAAGGAGCGGCAATCGCTCTAGCTATTATTTTAGGTCAACAGGCTGCACGAATGCACATTGTTTCTGTCTCCCAAAACGCCTGCATGCAATGGGCGAGAGGGTTGCATCGGCAAAATAGCCCACAGATTAGCAATCAGCTACAGATAAAATAATCCAATCAAAATCATATAGATCCCTGCCCATGAAACTCTAGAGGGCAATCAACAGGCTCACGCCTGGGATCGCACCTTCCTTCCCCGAGCTGACAGCCCCCAAGCAGTGCTTCCTGTTCCTGTTATGCCCATATATTCTGATATTCTAAGCTACTACAAAGCAACCAGAACGAAATTCCAACCTCCACATCCCAAGTTGCAAAGACAGGATCAAACAGCACTCCTCTCAATCCAAACGAACAGCTTCTCTCCCCTCTCCCGACTAAACAATCTTTATCCAACCCAATACCTGAAGCCCCAAGTGCAACCGAGTAGGCACACTCTACGATACGGCAGCAGGCTGCCACATAATTCGCATTGGATTGGATTGGATTGATTAAACTTTATTTAAGCCGGCAGAACGAAGTTTTTACGCGCCGCGACGCGGGCCTCGGCGTCATCCTGGTGGCTACTCCTCGCCGTTGCCGACTCGCGAGTCTCATGCCTTGCGAGCGCCCGCAGGACCTGCTGGACGGCCCAGTGTTGATTTTCGTAGGTGTAGCTCCTTGCGGCTTCTGCAAGCCGTGGCGGGATGGCAGGACCTGCTGGACGGCCCAGTGTTGATTTTTGTAGGTGTAGCTCCTTGCGGCTTCTGCAAGCCGTGGCGGGATGGTTCTTGACCGCGCTACATAATTCGCAAACACCCTCTGACAGAGGACAAGTGGAGTGAGGCACTGTCTATAGCTCAGACTATGACGAGCAGTGCTGAACGATCGACAGAGCAGCTACCGGCTCCCTGCAGACTGGAGCCCCGGACTATGGGCACCCACCACGTCGAAATACCCAATGAACACAATAAACTTATTTCTCTATCTCTCTCTCTCCACCTACACTTGAAACCACTTGAAGGTGAACTCAAGGTCATCAGCCTCGCTATGAATTGTATCTTCTTGGATTCCACAGCAACCCCACCTGCTCACATACGTGTCCTCCGTGATTCCTACCTATCGCCGCGAGAATTGCAGTGGCTACCACCTTCACTTGACCCTTATGAATTGCTTATGGAAATGCGTTCGAGTAGGCTGGGTAACTAACTGGCCACGATCCACCTGATACAGCGGTTTAGGAGTGTACCTCTTCTTCCCCTCCACTGGCTTCCTCTCCCACAGGTCCACCCTTCACAGTCAAGAAGAAGGGGCATGAAGGTGCGGCTCCATGAGCAGCACCCGCACGTCTTCGCCATTTACCGCGGAGCGGCCAAATCTTCAATAAGCTTGGCGCCAACGTATCATACAATTCGCACATCATGAAGTGAAGCGCACGAGACGCCGGGAAAGGCGTGGGCAGGGGGGTCTGCGCCCTGATCAGGAAAGGCATCACATTCATCGAGCACGATCTGCTGGGCCGCAGTGCAATTGAACACTGCGCCTTCGAGCTCGTGACAGGCACCAAGAAACACAAGGAGAGTACCTTCATCGTCAACGTGTACAGTAACCCTGCACATCGTCAACAGAAATTCCGGGCACTCATACACAAGGCCCTACGACAAGCACAGCACAGCACCATACTTCTTTGCGGGGACTTCAACGCTCCGCATCAAGACTGGGGCTACCTCAAGACCACCACCAAAGGAAGAGACCTCATTGAAGACGCCACAGACGCCGGTTTCCACCTCCTCACCGACCCCGCCACCCCCGACGCGTATAGGAACGTCCATCACGAGGGACTCCACCCCCGACCTCACTTTCGTCAGACCGGGACGCAATGGGAAGACGGCACAGTGGCTTAACACGGGACGAAACCTTGGTAGCGACCACTTCATTATTGAGATCACCCTACCTACAAAAGCGACAGCTACAACCACAACCACACGAACGCAACGGGTGACCAACTGGACCACGTTCCGCATATCCCTCGATGCACGCACCGATATTGACGACATCGAGGAATGGACGAGAGCACTCGCACAGGCAACCGAAGCAGCGACCACAGATCTCGAAACCGACGACTCCATAACCCAGGTGGATAGCCGGCTAGCCCATCTCATCGAGGCTAAGCAATCTCTACAACAGCGATGGCGGAGTCAACGCACAAACCGCAAACTCCGCAAGAAAATTGCTCTACTCAACAAAGCCATCGAGCAACACAGCAAGGTGCTATGCCGACAGCAATGGCATGCAGTGTGTCAGGAGGCAGACGGCCAAATACACAAAAGTAGAACGTGGAACCTACTACGCTTCCTCCTCGATGAAACTAAATCCAAGGGCACGCAGAGACATTGCCTTGCCCGCACGATCCAAACGGCCATCGCAGAGCTCGGGGTACAGGAGGTGAGCAAGCGCCTGGACGACCGCTACCTTCCCACCGCTCCAATAGACAACCACTCCGAGTACGCAGGCCACGATAATGTAGAACTGGACCAGGACATCGGGAAATGGGAAGTACGAGCGGTCCTGCAGACACTGAACAGCAGATCGGCGGCAGGACCTGACAAAGTCACTAACAAAGCTCTTCGCAACCTCAGTGAGGCAGCTATCACGGCCCTCACGCGATACTTTAACAAATGCTGGAGAACCGGCCGCCTGCCACAGCAGTGGAAGATGGCGAAAACGGTCCTACTACCCAAACCGGGCAAGCCGCCCCATATTGACAACCTGAGATCAATCTCCCTCACCTCGTGTGTTGGGAAAGTATTGGAGCACGTGTTACTCAACCGATGGCAGCGGTACCTAGAGAGCTCCGAACTCTACCCTAATACAATCATAGGATTCAGGGCGAAGCTCAGCACGCAGGACGCTATTGTCCAGCTCAAACACGCCATCATTGATGACCCAACCCGCACCCTCGACAATAGAGCGGTACTGGGGCTAGATCTGTAAAGTGCCTTCGACAAGCTACGGCACGGAGCTATCCTGGCTCAGGTATCCCACCTGAACATGGGTCGCCGCACATACGCTTACATCAAGGACTTTCTGACGGGACGTACCACTACTATCCACGCTGGAGACCTACAACTTCCACAGAAGCAACTAGGCAGCGTTGGCACCCCGCAAGGCTCGGTGATCTCTCCGCTCCTCTTTAATCTGGTGATGATCGGGGTGGCCAACCAGCTTGCCCGAGTGCCCGGCGTCGGCCATACGATCTATGCTGATGACATTACGCTATGGGTCACCGGAGGAAGCGACGGCCACATTGAAACCACGCTACAAGCGGCAGTAACGGCAATCGAGTCACAACTACAAGATACGGGCCTCGTATGCTCCCCATCCAAATCGGAGCTGCTCGTCATACCTCCAAGACGTGCCCGCGCAAAGGCTTCGGCACCGGCTAACATCACCATACGCACGGCGAACGGCAGCACGATCCCCCACGTCAAGACTCTACGAGTCCTGGGCCTGCTCCTCGACAGTCAACGAAGCAACTGCGCCACGGTCACCAAGATCACTACCAAGGTAGCGGCGGCCATGCGACTCATCAGACGAGTGGCCACCCGCAAGGCAGGCATGAAGGAAGACAGTCTCACCAGACTCGTCCAGTCCTTCGCCGTTAGTCACATCGCTTATGTAGCAGCGTTTCACAACTGGACAGCCGCAGAACGCTCCAAGCTGGACGCGGCCATTCGGAAAGCCTACAAGGCAGCGCTCGGCTTGCTACAGTGTACAAGCACCGACAAGCTCCTCGAGATAGACATCCACAACACTTTGGAAGAGATTATAGAAGCCCAGAGTACAGCACAACACGAGGGCTTGTCCCAAACACGCACCGGACGGTCTATCCTGCGAGCAATCGGCGCGACTCCACTCGCCACCCACCCAACAGACACCGTTGCACTACCAGAGGCAACAACGAGACGGCTTACCGTAAGCCCGATCCCGAAGCAGATGCATCCGGAACACAATAGCGAACGGCGGCTTGCAAGGGCCCGAGCCCTCACGACCCTATATGCCAATGACAACGGAACCACATACGTCGACGCAGCGGTCTACCCACATCGACCAGGGACCTACGTAGCGGTAGTGGTGGACGCCATCACTGGCGACACTCGCAGTGCGGGCAGCTTCACCGCAGCGGACTCACACCAAGCGGATAAAAAGGCCATCGCCTTGGCCATAACAGACCCCAAGTGTACTACAGTGATCAGTGATTCGCGAACCGCAGTGCTCCGTTACGCCACAAACAATGTGTGTGCCAGTGCAGTGAAAGTGATCAGTACCGCGAAATCTACAGACACCCCAGTAACTCTCCGATGGTTCCCCGCACACATGGGGTCCCTACATCTCGGAACGGGTCTCGCCAACCGCAACGAGACGGCCGATGCCGCTGCGCGCGCGCTCACACACCCCGCGGCGGCTAACGGCTCGGCCACGTCTCCAGAACGGTACGAGCCTCCCGAGTGCACCCCCCTCACGAGCTATGGGGACATTCTGCTGTGGTATAGAACTAATCGAAGACGGCGACCCCCTCCTCATCCGAAACTTTCACGCGCGGAAGCGGTGACATATCGACAGTTACAGACTGGGTCCCTTCTAACCCCGGTGCTAGGTGTACATGTGTGCCCCGAAGTATACGAGACAGATGTGTGCCGATTGTGCGCGAGTGCCAAAGCAACTACAGCCCACATCCTGTGGAACTGTGAACTGAACCCGCGGGAGGCTGCCACACAAACGCAGCTTCCCCCAAACATTACGAACGCGATGACCTCGTCGGACTACAGCACCCAACACCTGGCCGTCCAGCAAGTGCAGGCGACTCTCGAACGCCAGCTGCCTAGGATCGCACCCACGGGTACGGGACGCCTCTCGGAACTCGGGGCGTGCGGTCTGGCAGCGGCAGAAAGAGCACGCCGGCACGACGTCGTGGCCGCGTCTTAGAGGCTCGCCCCTACTGGGCTCGCTCCTAATTGTAGGCTTTCAATAAATGTTGTTCTCTCTCTCTCTCTCCCCCCCTTACCTCCCCTTCAGATGTACAGTCGCCAGCAAAAGTTTGCGGGATGTGCAGCGCGTGCCCGAGCGGCGCAAAACTGCATTGCTGCGCCATCTGCAGCCAGCGAGCGCCGGGTCGAGGCTCAAGGAGCTGGCGTGCGAAGCGCGCTTTGCGCATGCCTGGCCTTTATTTGTTACCGGGCATCTCTCATCGCTCGCTTCGCTTGCCCGCGACATGCTTTTGATATTCGCGGCAGCCGACGCGGCGCCGCGTGACCATCGCCTTCGTTCTGCTATCACTGGTGCAACAAAATACGTAGGCCGCGGCCGCCGTTTGCGCGGCGGGCAACATTTAATAAATCTTAGGCTATGATCACACTACCGAAGCAAAAGCCATATCGTTATCTCGGCACGTAACACAAGACGGCGTGTCACGCAGTTTGGTTGGCTGAGGCGTGAAATGACGTTATTCTTTAAAGTTATTACGACAGTTGCGGGAACAGTCTGAACCCGGCCTTATTTTCCAAAAGGCACGGCTAGTTGAGCACAAAATATATTTTTATTTTTAACCAAAGCTCCGATAAACTGTCAGCTAACCTATAAATGCCGTTGTCGTCTCAGCGGCTAATTATCATAAAATTTGTTTTGGGATAGTTCCGACAAAACAAGAGTTACAGCCCTTTTACAGACAGGTATTCTGTATCGCTTACAGCTTCCCTAAAAAACTAACTATGACAAGTAAATGTGATTTGGTGTAATCCTAATGTCGTCCTCGCGGCCAATTTCAGTATGATGTTTAACATGATACCTACATAGACTGAGTGCTAAGTCATTCACCAGAAAGCTAAATTTGCCGCAAGACTAAATTTGGCAACGCGACTTTTTTCTATGCAGCCCGTCGACGGACGCAGTTTCCGACAGGTAGCCTAAATAGCTCCTCTAAAGTAAATTTATTCGTCGACCATTACATGACTTGAAAGATCAGGTTCATTCAATGATGCGCGCCGCGCAAACGGCGGGCGCGGGCTACGTATTTTGTAGCACCAGTGATAGCAGAACAACGGCGATGGTCACGCGGCGCCGCGTCGGCTGCCGCGAATATCAAAAGCATGTCGCGGGCAAGCCATGGGGCAAGCAAAGCGAGCGATGAGAGATGCCCGGTAACAAATAAAGGCCAGGCATGCGCAAAGCGCGCCTCGCACGCCAGCTCCTTGAGCCTCGACCCGGCGCTCGCTGGCTGCAGGTGGCGCAGCAATACAGTTTTGCGCCGCTCGGCCACGCGCTGCACATCCCGAAAACTTTTGCTGGCGACTGTACATTCTGCAAATATATTATTCGAGCAGATCGACTTCAAACTGCATTTACAGGACTGTACTCACTTCTCGACGCATCACTCCGAATTGGCAACTTTCCCATCTGGCGCCAAACGAAATGGATGATGCATCAATCGAGAAATTACTTCACACAGTAGTGCTTTCTCCTATTAAGAGGGGTTTGGCACGGGCAGTTTAGCTGGTGCCTGCCCTATCTTTAACAGACGACCGCCCCACCCTCCGCCCAGGTCTTCTTCTTGCATCGGCCTCAGACCTTCGCTCAAATAAAGGTATACAAGCTGGCACCCCACTTCCTTATTCTCTGGCCGTCCACAGATCCCCGTATGGCCATATCAGAAAAAATGTAACCTGGAACCCCTTATCAACTATTTCATTGGCTGCGGCAATCTAACGACACATGCAGTCAGTTGGATTGGCCAGTGGCGCCGGCCAAAGGCGTCATCACGCTCTTTTCAACAATGCCCGTTTATCCACGAAAGTAGATTCACGGCAGGAGCAGACAAGGTGGCAGTGGTCAGCGCGACATGACTGCGCCTCCCTCGTCTTCGCTCGCCTCCTCTTCCTCGGCATTTGCAGTGAGATCTGAGAGAATGTCTCGAGTTACTTTGAAGACAGCTCGATCCGGGTATTTCTAGTTTCTCTAGCCGTGTGTCGCCGTGTCTTTTCTTGAAACGCAACTTTCGCACCCAGTACGATTTCCCTGCGGTGATGGCTGCAGCCGACAAAGGTTCACCTGTGTCTGGTTCGCGAGTCGGTGAATTGGGCTACGACGTCCTGTACCCCCTACGTGTACCCATTCATGCGTATTGGCATATAACGACCACATCAGCCGTGAGACACTCACGACCGATGTATCGCTAACCGTCCTCAATATTCGTGTTCCCTCTCAAGAAGACTGGCGAATGACGCGAGAGGGAGCTGCCGCCAGAAGCCTGCAGCCTATTTGCCGCGTTTGAAACCCCCCAGAGAAGAACATCGGAACTCCGCAAACTACAACGCAACACCGTTCCCCACCCTCACCCCTCTACTTCATGTTCTCCCTCCCCGAACCCCTGCCACCCAGTGCATGTCGCATTCACAACCGGGTACTCTGCGTCATGTCACAATAGATGTGCGAACACCGGCCTGCCCTTCTTGCTCTCCGACACCTCGTTCCTTGAGAAGGATGCCCGCTAATTATACAGGGTGTTTCAGTGAACACTTTCAAAAATTCTTGAAGGTAGTCTTTTCAAGCAAAATAGGAATTCTCTTAAGGAACAAGCTATCAGGTTCGGCTGACCTCAGCATTTATGAGAAAAATGATAATTACATAGTTAAGTAACTAAAACTTTCTAATAAATGTTTTTAATTAGCGAAGTTTGGCGGTTATTGCCAATAGCGAGTTTGTAGCCACGGAGACGACGATAACCGGTCAGTTTTTAAAGCAAAGAAAAATACACTCTGTAGAGACGTAGCCCGTTTATTTAATTAGGAAATTCTGTTGCCTTGCACGACCGATTGAGCCTTGAAATAACGATACTCCTGCATCCACAGAAGTTCAAAGAAGGCCAGGAAGAGTTAAAGGAAAATTCTACCAGAAAGGCACGTTCGTTTCTTCGCCACCAGTACTAAGGTCCTTCACTTGCGCTGTGCACGCTGCTATGGGTTTAAAATTGGGTGTAGCAGTGGATGCACGCGTAGATATGAAACGCGGTAGCAAAAGTCCCGATAACGCGCACACAATGCGACAGCGGCTACCTCACATGGAGTTTCGTCCTAGTAAAAGCATCCTATTAAAAGTGCAGCCAGAACAAATATATGTTTCACTCTTCATGTGCTGATACTAACGCTGTCTCGATACACCCTGAGTAACCGTCTCCAACTTCGTGCATAATAAAATATTTAGGCGTTTACAGGAGTTGAATTTACGTTTTCCCTCATTAAAAATCACTTATCCGCTCCACCGTGGGCGCTTTCAAAGACCAATTAAAACGCAAATACTGCATTCGAAATAAAACGAGATCCACATTTTTTAGCTCGCAGACGCAAGGTAATGTGACGTGTAAATATAAGGAAATGTATATTTAAATATCAACGAATGCATAACTGATCTGCACTGCACAACTTAACGTACAACGCCACCTCCGTCGCCAAAAGACATCACTGATCATGCAAGGATTAATCACTGGAAGAAAATGACTTACAATTCGAGGCCTCTTTTGGGTGTTCGCACTTGGAACATGAGCTTCTCAAAACCAGGGGCGCTCATATTGCCGTTGTGTTTCAGGCCCCTGAATATACACTGCTCTGGGCAGCCGCCGTCCAGGGAAAAAGCGGCCGTGGACGCAATGGAGTGGCTTTAGTTGTGATCGAGGTAGAATATGGCCATCTGATCGTTGTTACTGTCGCGACGCCGTCTGCCTCTGGAAGGGCTGGTGACCCTCGTGCCTTGACATTTAGGATAAAGTCTGGAACTGGCTCGGGGAGCCGCAGCGCGCCTTTTTTGTCGACCCGCTGTTCTCCAGTTTCCTAGGTTAGGGGGGAATACCGCCGAACAAAGCTGCCTAATCACAGGGGTGAAATTGATTGTCGCAACATCGCCGTCGGAAGGGGACACTCAGTGCGCGCAATCTGAGCCCACTCCAACAAAACCCTTCCGGGCTCGACAGAAACGTGAAAAAGGAAGAATGACGGGCTGACGCGAGGAAGAGGGGCATACCTTGCTGTGTCTCATTCGCAAAGGCCCTGTGCCTGCGCACGACATTCATCCAGCTAAACTGCATGTTTCATCCATTACGTAGCCCCATCGCATTCTTCAGTTACCTTGCACGAGTCTTGAATGTGAGCCCACGGCCGCTTGATCTCCCCATTTCTAGGAGATGGCGTGGCCGTGGTCAGCCACCGCCGCTTGCACTTAACATACAAAGATCGTCTGTTCCCTTTCGGGCCTGCATCGTACCAGTCTTCAACCATCAATGGCCGGCGGTCCCTCTTTTTTTCCGCCGCGAGTTAGTGCGGACCACTCCTTGCTTCCCCGGCCGAGTCAATCTCCTCTGCTGAGAACGGCTCAGCCGGCCAATCATGCCACATGTGTCGCACAAAGGGACACAACGCATGCTTTGGCGTCCCGTGCGCTGAGCTTACCCGAAGGCGCCGTGGATTTCGGGGCCGTCCCCCTCCGCAATCATCCCTCAGCGGTTCGCACCCTTCAGGCGCTTCGTTTTGTCACGACCGGACTCGAATCCCTTTCCGCAGCGCGGAAAATGAGTCGAGTCCGGCTGTTGTTCTGTATAAAAACCCTTGCATAGGGCAGACATTGAGTCGTGAATGCTTCTATTAGTGGCACTTTCGAAGGATATGCAGCTTTGTTCACAGGCGACGTACCAGGCATACAGGTAGCACGGCGACGGCCGGAAAAATTTTTTTGGGGGGGGGGCTGAAGCCCGGTCAGACCCCCCCTGGCTACGTCACTGCCGGCAGTGGCCGACACTGCTGCTGCGTTCGGGACGCCGCCCCCGCGAATTCCAGGTAGCGGCTGGCAGAATCTCTGGTTTCACTCTTCGTACAGCCACGTGTGTGAATTCAAGTGACGTCGCATGGGCAATTGTTGTGGGTGTCGTTTAAATCATTGCTTTCCAACCACCTTCACAGCGTGGATTGGAGCCAATTTTTTTACATTTCGTTATATCGACGGGTGTATAAAAAGCATCGTGGCCAATTCCATTTTGCCTCGATCAGGGTAAGGCCGCTAAAAATGTCACCTCAAAAGTATCTTAGAGAGACATAGATACAAGAAATAGGCAGAACGAACAACGCTGCAACTATTTCAAACCCTTCTTCTGCTTCATTCCTTTTATTAAATGGCATACTGTATGTAAGTTCGGTTCGACTTATGACTCACCCTTTAAATTCTTATTGGACTTATACTACTTCATCACCCACGGGCGTAAAAACCATCGTGCTGGAATAGGAAAAGCTTTACAAATACCTATAAATGTCCCTAACTGTTTAGTTAAGAAATACGTGACTTCTGCACTGAAATAAATACCTAAAACTCTCGCTTGCTAGACCGCTAGCGCCATGTAGTGAAAACTAGACAACTAAACTGTTTTTTTATTGTATTTAAGATGGGAAGTATTTCTAAAAGAAGAAAACTAGGTGATTAGGAACATTTAAGGATTTATAAACCTTTATCGTATTGTTACACGATGCTTTTTAAGCCCGTGGGTCATAAGTCCCATAAGAATGTAATCAGGTGAGAACTCTTTATCACGGCTTTCGGAAACTGAGCGCCTTCATAGGCAATGCTCGACGTGGGAATTCATTGTTTTCTATGGTATAAACACTATCATCATCATTGAAGTCGTCATCGTCGTCATGCTCATCATCTACATTCGTTCGAACTTTCTCGAGCCCAGAAACGATGGCCTCAGCGCCCTCCCCAACGCTCCCGTCCTCCGCGAGCCCTTCCAAGCGCCCTCCTTCTAAGAGTCCTGAGAGGCTGATTCGTTCACCTGTGCCTTCCGTGCACCCGAAGCCCAATCGGCGGAAATCGGCGAAGCAACTGAGAAAGCCAGGCTCCGCCTCCTCAGTTGGGGTGGTGTCCCCAGCGGCACCGGAAGACGAGCTGCCTCGGAAGTTCGACGCTCGTCCACCGTGGAAGTTCAAGGTCGAAGCCAAACACATCGTCACCCCATCATCGCCACGGACAACGTCCCCGGGGGCTGGACGTGCGTCGACCAAAGGTGTCCATAGTTCCAAGGACATTGCCGGCCTGAGGCCCACCCTCCTACTGCAAAGTTCCAATGGTACGCCGCCACGGGTAGAGCCTCCTCTGTCCCTGTCAGTTGACGGAGTCCGTGACGCGGCGGTCCACCCTCCAGAACCTGATCCGAAGGCCCTGCCAGACGCTGGAGAAAGTGATCCGGACCAGTGGGGCGCGTTTCATCAACCGACCCCGGCGGCTTCGGTGAGCAAGAAAAGGCGTTCTTTTTGTTCCTAAATGTGATTAATGCTTGGCTAGAACACAAAATGTTGATATCCCTCTTTCCTAGGAATCGATAAAACAATAAGGTGATATGTGCCTTCACAGGATAATTTGAATGTTTACTGTGCATCAATATGAACTTGCACATCGATATTTATATTTCGTCGTTATAATGGCACCGCTAGACGAATCAACATTAGACACTGGATTACACGCGCCGGAGCATTGCGTAAATCCGATTGATACCCCAGGTGCTGAAGAATCTCAAAGGCGAACGGAATGCAAGAAAAGCAAGCTGTATTTACCATAAGTACAGGGCAGAACAAGATTTAACATGGCGACCGACCGAGAATCTTCCTTCTTCTTTCTCGTTTCGTCTGTCTCATCCGCGTGCCGTCACGCCGAGATTCCCGCTATTTTTCCGCGCGCTGGCCCCGCACGCGGGCGCCAAATTCAAACCAGATCAGAGTTCCTGGCAATAAGAAACACCAGGCGCTCGCAAGCCGTGCGAACGAAACCGAATGGGTTGTCAGCGAATCGTTTGGTGAAGTCACGGCCTGCTACAGCGAAAGGAGCATGATTTGCGGGGAGGTAGCAGTCTTGTGGGAGTGCTTGGCGAGCAGCGTCCTGCTGGCGGGTCGCTTCGGCAAAGGTGCGACCACTTCGTTCCTGCTCGCGGTGTGAACGGCAGACGCTTGCATTGCGACGAGCTCAGCTTGTGGAACGCGAGAGGAAGATTCGTAGCTCGGGCCGTGAATGCGTGAACTCGTTCCGCTACCCGCTGCAACAGTTCTCTTACACGGGGCCACGGTGGAGGTATACGTTGTTCCTCCACCCTGCCACCACACCGCGGCTTACGCTCCTATATAGATGGTATTCACTGAAAAGTTTAGCGGTCAATTTCTTCGCTTGGCAACACTGGAAACAGGCACGGACATGGCCGAAGGGCATCGAACATGGCGCGGTTGTGCCACTGCACCAGCACGCCGCAGAAAAAAAACACCGGCGTGCATCGTCTCCTCAACGTAAACCCGATTCTCAACAGTGGTGTCAAAAGAGATGTTATTAATCGCACGCATTCCGATTGGAGTCGAGTCATTAGTTTGTGTTCGGTGGGGTAGAGTCTGGAACGTTCAACACACACGATGTGCTTAGCACGGACAAGTACCGTCATCCCGCAGAGTTAGATGTAACTGGTGTCGGTGCACTCACATGATTGCCGGCTTGCTTGCATAGCCAATGAATAGAGCCTATACGCTCATATAAACACCGCAGCTTACGCTCCTATGTGCTGCCATATCGAGAGAGAGAGAGAGAGAGAATAACTTTATTTCTGACGAGGCTCAGTCCTAGCGAGTGTCCGTCAGGTGAGGGAGACGCCAACTATCGGCGCTCATTCGCGTCATGATGCACTACTTTGCTTCACTTCTCCAAGACGGCAGCGCCATTTGAATAGAAAATTTTATTAGAAAGGATATAAGGCGCGTGCGTAGAGCTACACATGCTTGATTTAATAGTCCAGTTGGCAGAGCATTTCACACCACCGCTGGTCCGCAGTCATCGTGGCTCGAAATCTAGCACCGCCGCGTCACTGGAACTTTTTCTGTGGATGTCATTTCTGTGACGGATATGACGTCGGGGAGGTCTTGCTGCACCCTGGCATAAAACACTTTAGTGTTAAAAAATTAGTGCCCTTTTACTTGGGGAAGGAGGATGACCTGCCAATCTGGACGCAGTCCATGGACTGCACGAAACGAAGCATGTGTGTTCATCATTTGCGATTGAGCCAACTTTCTAGCCTAGCCAGTTAGCTAAATGAAACTTGGAAGAAGCCTTGTTGTAGCGGACAAACATGGAGCTGTCTGTTTCTCTCCAGCGTCGTTGGCATCCCACTGTTGGTGTAACCAGAGTTACTGGATATAGGAGTTGCGAAACTCCCCATATGTCCCATGTATCAAAAAGTGGCCCTGAGATTGGTCCACTGCTTTGGATTTTGTTTTACGGTGGCGCTATCTTTTGGTGACAAAATAAACTATACAACTTGCTTCGCCGCTCGACGACCTGGGTGAAAAATGGTATTTGAGTGCTTACGTAAATCTGTTTTGCCAAAGGAGCCCAATGTGTTGAACTATGCAAGTGTTTTATATACATACGGAGCAAAAGTAGCAAAAAGAAATGCGACCATGGGATCAACCGTCGCTCACGCACTGTCGTCTGCTGCGCGTCCTCTTCGGTCTTCTGGCGTCAAAAAATAAATAGGTCGCCTCGACGGCTTTATGCCAGCTGAAACTGATTATTTAGAGCCGCTTGATGGGCTACTAGATTAGTTTTGGCATACAATGAGCTGTGCGCCAAACGAGGACTCCAAATTTGGTACTTCAGTTCAGCCCTATGTTGTGCCGGAGTGCCCGTCGAGGCAGATGCGCGGGCGCAGAAACAATCACCACCTAAAAACCGGAGTTAAGATAGCAATGAAGAAAGCACAAAAATAAAGAATTGTGTACTTTAAAACAAAATTGAACCTTAAATTGTCAGTTTGAACAATTATTTTGTTTTTTAGATAGTGCATGTAGCGGCCGCAGTAGCGACACGGTACGCACGATCCAAAGTAGGGGGGGTCCAGGTGCGGGCCGTTTTTTGATGTGGAGTTTCGCAACTGCCTACATCGAAGAGCTCTGGGTGTAACACACCAACCCAATCCGCTCGACCACTGCGGACACCGGACAGGTCGTAAAGGCCGTTTGACGTCCATGTTTAAATCTCACGCCAACGCGATGGACATGTCATCAGTAAGGGCATGAAACGTTTAGATGCGCGTGCCCCCGCTCCCTCCACTCCCAACCCGTGCCCGCATAAATGGGCAACCGGTAATGAGCGCCTGCTTAGAAGTGAGGGCCACCGTCGATAATGTCGCCCTGGGAGCCCTTAAGGAGCCATGAAGACAAAACACAAGTTTGGTTCATTTAAAGGACGACCTCGTTAGAATCATACTGACACCA
The DNA here is from genome assembly GCA_013339765.2 of Haemaphysalis longicornis. Taxonomy (NCBI): domain Eukaryota; kingdom Metazoa; phylum Arthropoda; class Arachnida; order Ixodida; family Ixodidae; genus Haemaphysalis; species Haemaphysalis longicornis. The sequence continues at coordinate 97,456,774 of CM023455.1, forward strand.
GTTTTAACGCAAACTTCGCTCAAATAAGCTTTATAATGAGGAAAAAAAGGAACGGCCATGTGACCCATTCGCTCATTTCGCGCAATTGAACCTATGATATCATACCTGCCTGGTCTTCGATTGGCGGAGTTCGGCAAGAGCAAACGCAAATTAGGCTGAGCTTATAAGCTTGCAGAACGAGCTGTTTGTGCTTAAATTTATTGCACATTCTTTTTGAGGCAATAAGAATGGTGGGGAAAAACAGCGGAAGTTACGAAAGCGCATGTAAACATAGAAGTACTGATTCGTACAGCTGTTGGTACTGCGCGCAGTATGCTTGGTTTAGCTGCACAGCACTTTGGGGCTTTGGGGTTGTCTCAGACGACACTGGCCGATTGACGCAGCGACAGTGTCTTACGTGACCATATTTGTCGAGCGAGCACTATGTTTCACGAAACGATTATTTTCTCCCTGAACAAAAACAAGCCAGGGTTGAATATGGTTAAAAACAAACCAAAGGCAGTAAACCGCGGCGGCCGTTTTCTGGTGGAGGCGAAAAGCAAAAACGCTCGTACGAGATTTCGGCGCACGTTAAAGATCCCCAGGTGGTCAAAATTAACCCGGAGCCCTTCACTACGGCGCGTCTCATCGCCTGTGCTGCGTCGGCGCGTTAAACCCAACAATTAAATCATCAGATACAAAACGGCTTGCCACGGAATGGTGGCGCCATCTAGGTTCAGTAACGTAAACAAATGCGCGAACGCCGCCATCCCCGCCATCGGCTGCAGTAGAATACCTCGATGCGAGCGCCGCCGTGCACCCTTTGAACGGTCCCGTGCCGCTGCAATTGGGTGAACGTGCTCAACGCGTTCTTTTCGTTTCTTAGGAGACCCAGCAACCTGAAAAAAATAAGATGATTCAAACTTCGCCAGTAAACCGGGTAGCGGCGATAATTTTAGCACGGTTTTGATAGAATGACCTGCGAATTCGGCGGCGAGCCAGTGATCCAAAATGGAGGCGCCAGCCAATACGTGTCTCCACCCTGTACGGCGTACCCGTGAATCAAGGCACCCTAGGCTGCAGAGCGGTCGGTTCCTGTGATGTCAGCGCACATCACGAAAACACACGATTTAGCGGGATAATCAAAATTTTACCTTAAATTGATTAATTTCTCAGTGAATAAAGCATCTGTAAGGTCCACTTATGAGATTAGCGGCCAGGTTCCCGGGCTGCGCGTGAGAACGCGCCGCTCTGTCTGGCGACGTAGCACTGCCGACACTGCGCTGCAACCACCGCTAATTCGTCGCGGCGTGCGCGGGAGACGGATTGTCTGGCCCTCCGCATTCCTCAAGGATAATCCCCCATTGAGAGGGCAGACTGCGGCGCCGGATTCCAGGAACGCCTGCCGGACCCGCTGGGATTACCGGCGTGTCTCTATTGTTGTCGCGTCCTGGTCAGCATGACGCACAGTGCGTCTTTCGCGCTCATCCCTCGGGGTCGTACGCGTTTTCTGGCCCGCGGGCGGTCCGTTGACCTGAGATAGCGGCGCCTCATTGAATATTCCGTGACCTGCTGAGTGACAGCTGTCTACGTGAATTCGGGCACTCCCATACGCGTGTACGAACGCTACAGGGGCGTTCCCGAGAGAGGGTGATCTCGAGGTTTTAAAAGGCCGAACTTGGCCGTTGGAAAGGGTTCTCGTCTGAGCGCTGAGCTGGCAGTTCCCGGCGAGACAAGGAGTCTCGACCGTTAACGCAAGGTTGGGATTTAGGAGCCCCCTAGTCGAGGTTAAGATCGCGTCGGAGGTTCAGGGTGCAGCGCCGCACCGGGCAACTAGACGGATCTTGCGGCGAGACAGTCTCGGCCGTCGTTTCTCGAGCGGTTTGGGTACGCTCCGAGAATAGGAAGAGTTAGACGAAGTTGAGGAGCTCGAGTGATTTTGTGCGCACTCGGAGCTAGCGTCCTAGCTGAAGTTTGCAGTTTTTCTTTTATTATTCATGTACCCAGTTTTCGTACTGTAAATAGCTGTACATAAACTTCCGTTTCACTAAATCAACTTCAACGCCTCGAGTTCGTCACTTGGACCGCCACCTCCAAGAACTTCAACACCATCGCCCAGCCAGCCTCCTGCCAAATCAACCGGAGCCCGGGCGATTGGGTTCCTGATCGACACCGGACTTCGGGGGAACGAATCTTTACTGCATCGTTTGCAGCCAGAGAAGTTCTGGGAGCACTATAAAACACGAATCTCTCGAATAAAACAAACTTGCATTTTGTCTTCATGCTCCTTTAAGCCGGACACGTAATATTGGCTTACGTCGCGCACTCCAAGCGGGCAAGTTGCTGCTCATCCGGGAGTGATTCGCAGCTGCTCGATGAGCTGGAACTTGAGGCGGCAATGGCGGCGGCGGCGGCAGTGGCCTTCCGTTGTTTTCGTGTCCATTTCAACCAAATTTGTGGTTCTGTTCAGACTGGCGCTTCATCAATTCCCACTCTTCTTCCTGCAAGCGAGCGACGTGCGTCCGCCCCATAGCGAGTTAAAACTTGGAAGGCCTCGAGCTTTATTCTGGCGACAATCATGTGGCTGTCCGTGTGTCTCCCCCGTCGTAGGCATGTTACTGTCTGCGTAACACGCCAGGCCAGTCCCAAACTGCTCGATAGCGGAGGACAGCTGACAGGGCGCATTGAGACGTGAGTCTTCCACGTTTAAATCTCCCACCAGCACAACGGACATGTCATCGGTAGCCGCATGAAGCCCAGCTTTGCGTGCGCGGCCCCCTCTTTCCACCGCCAACACGTGCACGCATAAACCGGCAACGGGGGATGGGCGCTTACTTATGCGTGAAATACACCGCGAAAATATCGTTCAGAAAGCCTTTCAAGCTGAAGAATTATGGGCTCACGCCGGTGCTCCAACTGGACAAGTCGCTCTTCAAACGGGAGGGGTTCGGTGCTACTCGGTGAGGTGGAATTCATTGTGGTAACGGCGGTGTCTACATGATCCGCGGCAGTGGCTTTCAGTCGTTTTTACGCCCACTCGTGCTTCTTTTGCGGTTCAGATTAAGGCACTCCGCAATCATCTGATAACGGTGCTGCCGCCGTTGACCGCCCATTGCGCAACTTGTGAAGGAGGCAGCTGTGGCTACGATGGGAATAATCGCGAAAGATGGTGTCGGCGGTGGCAAGGAGGAGCCCCGGAGCGGCACCGTGTAAAACGGCTTCACCGGAATTAAAACAGGGTAGGGGGAGGTTAGAAATACACTGCTTTCTAGTAAAATTTGTGACAGGTGAAAAAGCAGGACCCGCGCGCTGCTGCGCGCCTCGGCGAGCGCTGTCGGCAAGCACCCACTTTGTACGCAGCGCCCTCTGTTAAATCGACAAGCACCGCCTAAAGTGGAGCTCTCCGTTCGTGCCAATACGCCCTAGAACTTGGCTTTAATATGGCAGACCCGTTAACATGGAAACGAAGCCATCTCAAGCGGACATTGGGACGCACCCGGAGAACAATTGCTGCCGTTTCTTGCTTGGTCTCCGTACATTACGCGTCGTCTTCGACGCCGCAGTTGAGGACACAACACATATTACTACGTCATCTGATCCATACCTGTAAGAACGAACAGAATTACCACGAACACTAAAGATTTGGCAATGATAACCTAGTATATCGGCAACCGAATAACGTCAATGTCGTTGAAGTTGGAACGCAATATCGCCAACAGCGTCGCGATGTCGTGGGATGATGGCGCAGGCCGCGCTGAATTTAGCATTACCAGATTGACTCCTTTTTTTTCTCTGCCTCCTCACCGGCTGCAGAACGAGGCGGCTTCGGAACACCGGAGTCGTCCGCCGTCCACCAGCGTCAACTGCCTGGCGGCCGCCCTGGGCTCCCTGGTCGCTCTCATACTGGTCTTTGCCGTCTACCGCTTGTCTCCGTCCGATCCAAGCAGGGCGAGCCAGGCAGGAATCTGTGCATGAGCGGGCAGTGCCGGTACCATGCGAACCTAATAACCGACCACATCAACCGGAGCGCTGACCCGTGCGAAGACTTCGAGGCCTTTGCCTGCTCGCAGTGGGCCGATGTCGCCGAGACCTACGGATACGGAGCGGCCATTATGAGGCTGCAGATCGCCACATGGTTCACCGAATTCAAGGTAATGAAAATTTCCCGCAGGGTTATGCTCTGCATTGAAAGCGTTCCTTATATCCCTCAAGTATTTAGTCCACTGAAATGAAACTTGTTGCTGGTATACGTACAGCACGATGACTGAAAGTGCTAATTGCTAACTTAACGCACTCTGAATTGTTTCGACGGTCGGCCCACCATTTTTCCGCCGCTTGGGTTTAAAGCGCCAAGCAACAGATTCTTGTGGAGTGCGCCTATTTTAGCTCATATGAAAGCCAGTGTTTTATATACGGAGGTAACCGCAAGCAATTTCTAAATAAACATGCGGAAATAATTTAATTTTGCACTAGCATTTCTGAAGTCTCAAAGGTGAGAGGTGGCGACACGTAACATCTAGACGTCACACTACCCCAGGTAGCACAGGACTGTTCGGCCTAAAACAGGCCGGTGTACTTTGACCGGTGATTTTCTGTCCGGCCGTATTCCGGCAGCCATGTTCGGCCCATGTCCAAATGTGGGCCTTTTGGCCGTATACGGCCGTACTCCCATTGCTGTCCAACGGCCAGTGTCCGTCGGCCAGTCGACCGGCTTACGGTCATACGGCCAGATTCCAGCCGTAGGGCTCCGGCCATTCCAAAGCCACCCGTGTACGGCCGAAGTACGGCCGCCGGTACAGCCGCGATGCGGTCGTCGGACTCCAGCCGGACTAAAGCTACCGGAAATACGGCCGTGCTACGGGCATTGGAGTTCAGCCACAGTACGTTACTGTACTGAGGCCGGTCACTGCATGTCGCCAAAGCAGATGACTCACTCGCGCAGTGCAGAAGCAGCACAAACCCAGCATTTTGGGTCCAATGCAGCCACATCAAAGTGAGCTCGCACGCAACCACCAGCCGTCAAGCTTAAGCGCAGCCTTGCTTAATTACCAGCCTCAGTTGACAGCAAAATTCATTTATTAAACAGTGCTCACAAATTGTCGTTCCTTTAATTGCTCTGCCTCTTTTACTGCCGAACACAGAAAATATTCTGTTCTTTATAGAGCTTGAATAGATGTATTGTCCAGGTCCTGATATCCTCTGTGGGGCGTCTTACCTGTAATAAGTGGGGAAAGAGGAGGGGGGGGGGGGAGCGGAGGGCGCATACTTTAGTGGGTTGAATTTCAGAGAGATAAATTGCGCCGCTTTTAGCCAATTTTTTTAGGGCAATATTTCGGAACACTTTCATGCTATGACTACATAAACTATTTTTATAACAGTTGCTTGACCAATTTTGCTGTGTATAAAACTGGCGTGAATGCCTTTACGAAGCGTTTTGGTTCTCAACAAAACACTCAGGAGCATTTAATATAACTCTTTCACAAAAAAGTATGTCGAGTTTTTGCCCATTTTTCTTGCAAAGACATTTTCTACTCGATCAACTTTTCTGATGATCTTGCGCAGCGCTGATCCTAAGAAGGAGCGAACAGGTACTTTCATTTTCAATCTATTTTAATGTTGTTTTCATGAGTATAGGTCCACACCACTTAATAGTCCAAAAGAACTTAATGTACTTAATGTACTTAACCTACGTTCAAAAAATTCTAGACGCGTTGCGAATGACGCCCTGCTTCAGGTGGCTGCAGTTGTATCCCTCTGTGTTCACGTAAGGAAAGGCGTAAAATTAGAGTTACATAATTTGTTTCAAACCAATAACATAGCAATGGTAGCATGCATACTGCAGCGAATAGGGCAATAAATATTTTATTGGTCAAGGTTGAATCCGTAGGGATCTCAACCCGTCGGAGGCAAACTTGCGCCTCTGGAAGTTTATTTATTTATTTATTTATTTATTTATTTATTTATTTATTTATTTATTTATTTATTTATCTATTTATTTATTTATTTATTTGTTTGTTTATTTATTTATTTATTTATTTGTTTATTTATATTTATTCATTGATTTATTCATTGTTTTATTTATTTATTTATTTGATGCCTGCTTGCGTTTGCATACATTACAGAAGGGAGATACATAACACTAAGCATTAAATATGAGACAAAATAACACAATAATTCTACAAAGCGCGCTGAAAATTGTCAATATAAACAGCTAATGCAATCATACGTGGAAGATAATTACAGTGCAGTATTGATGTAAAATAAAATGAATTAAGTTAAAATAAAGGAAAGTTAATAATTTGCTTTAAGCTAGCGGTCCCACTTTGCGATATGTAGAATGGCGCTTGGACATACTTCTCCCCTTCTACTCCAGTTTTCAAATGATAGATATTACGAAAAAAGTTCAACCTGTGGTTTCGTCTGTAATGTTTCACGTCCTGCCATTTCAGTTTACTTTTCCTTTCTCTCATACTAAGTTGAGCGTTCCAATTACCTAATAGGAATCGCACTGACTTATTCTGTATGTTTTCGAGCGTATCAACCAGCTCTTTGGTGTAGGGATCCACGAAAACACATGCGTACTCCAAGATTGAGTGCACATGAGTGAAATGCGGTTGTTCTTTTCAGTTAGATGGAGGTTCACTGAAATTTCGTCTCAGAAAGCCAAAAACATATGCAGCCGTAACTTTTATGGTGGGAACCTGCCTATTTAACCTCCAACCACTCCCTAAATAAACTCCTAGGTATTTATATTCCTCGGCCGTTGTCACAGCAGCATAATTTACGGTATACGTATTCAATTAGAAGGAAGGTTTTCTTGTAAAGGTGCCGTTGACACACTGTTTAACATCCAAAAACTTTTCTCAATCAGCACACCAGGATGTTATTAAATTCGAATAAAGCTGCAGGTATACGGGATCACGTTCATTCGCTATAGTCCGGTAAACTACACAGTACTTTTGAACAAAGCTTTAGGGCCAGTAGTAATAACAATGCAAAAACCGATTCATTCAGTTCATAGGATGAAATGTACTACGCAGAAGGTGATATGGAACGCCATCATTTCCTTTTTTGCAGTCCCAGAATATATAGTCAACGACTTTAAGCTTATCTATTGCAAGAGCCAAATCGTGCGTGAACTCAACAATCTGCGTTGAGCAAGAAAATCCTGACAAAATCCATGTTTGGTAGGATGCTGGCGATTATGTTTAACCAAATGAGTCATATCCCAAGAGTAGCTAAGCTAACCTTCAAACATCGGAACTAAATTAACAGTTAGGCTTCGTCAGTGACAAGGCTCTGTTGTTATCGCAAATTTAAAATAATTTTTTTTCTAAATAGGCAGTCGTAAAATCCCATGAAGTAACATAGTGCAGGGCATGAAGTTGATCCTACTAATGCACGAGCGAGTCTTCTACATTTATCACCAACAACATAGTGCAACATTGCTTGTCGCAGTTTAATTGTAAGCAGAATAACTTACGCTTTTGTTCGCACTTGCCTTTCTTTGGTGGGGAGTCCTTGACATGGTGGCGGTTTAGCTCCTGCGTGGTGGCCGCTTGCTCGACGCCCTTGAAGGCCAGTTATTCTGGTGAACCATATCCATCACGGATCGGACATCTCTGCCGGGTCGATGTCTCCAATGCTCTCCATTCCTTGAGGGGGTGATTAGCCTCGAGCTGATGCGTCGACGAAGCCGGTGGCAGAGGCGTGGTAGCGGCGATGACTGGCGAGGCTTAGCTTACCCGCCGGTGTGGCACAGTCTTCTTGTGGCAATAAATGACATTTCGATGGCCTAAAAGGTTTCCTGCTAATGTCCAGTGAGTCCTTGCACCTTGCCCGTTCACCGAGAACACTCAATACTGTTTGACAAACGATGTTCGTTCATTTAAAACGTAGAAACATGGAGCGGATGAAAAACGCGTCCCCGTCGTTCGGCTCCCTAACGGCGTTTTCTCCGCCCAGGAAAAAACCGGTCGGTCTCCTTCCAAACACGTGTGTGCATGAATTCTCGGCGCCCAGGCGCGTGCCGTTGTTCGGCTGTATGCCGTTTGCCGAAAAAATGACGTATAACCAGATACCTTACGTAGGCCGGTCTCCTCTTGAACACCGGTTGCCAAATATTCTGTACCCATTCGCTTGCCGTAATTCGGCCGAGGACAGCTAACCGAATGAAAAACGTATATTCTGGGGCGCACGTCGGCCGGTATCCTTCATAACACTGGTTGCCCGAAGAAAACGAATATTCTACCGCCGGACGCGCGGTTAACCGCGCGTCCGGCGGTAGAATTCACCGTTGAAACAACGAATGCACGGCAGCCGCGCTCCGGCCGTTCTCCGTTCGAACACCAACTGCCGCAAGAATACGCATATTCTGTGGCCGGTTGCTAGCCGTGCTTCGGCCTGTTACCGCTTCTCGAAGAAAAAACGGATGCCCTAAGGCCGTACTTCGGCCGTTCTCTTTCTCAACATCGGCAGCCGTAAGAGAACTGAATATCTGGCAGCCGGTTAGCTGCCGTTGTGCGTCCGTACACGGGCGGCCGGAAAAATACCGAAGCGCCGGTTGCCGAATGTTGGCCGTTCAACGCATGATCAGTGGCTGCCAGAACCTGGATGCTGGCCGGACATGCCAGAAAGCGGCCATAGACGGGCCGGTCTTGGGGCACACTTTCTGTGCCGCCTGGGTACGTTACGTGTTCCGTGGCCCATAGAGTTTCTTAGTAAGCATACTAGACGGAACTGCACCTGGTAATCCACGTCGCCGTGGGGGTTTATGGGAAGGCCCCCTGTTTGGCTTGGGCTTGGCATGACAATTGGATTCTTAAGCGGTTTGTGGGATTTGCTTTCTTCACTATTAACACATCTACGAGCTACGAGTAAGCCGAAATCTTTCCCGTTCTGTGGTATCCGTCTTCGGTGAAAAGGCAGGCAGTGCGTGATCTCACCTGGCGTTGGTCATGCCGACGTCGAAGGACGTGTGACTGAGCGGGTAATATGCCGCCTCGAAAGTTGTAGCTGACAAAAAAAAAATAGAAACAAAACGTACTTCGACGGAGACAAAATACGACATATACGGGTGCCTGTATCTCTCCTATATTGTTTTCGCCCGCGACTGTTTAACACCACGTTTTCTTTTTTCTTCAAGTATGAACCAACTCGCTTAGCAACAAGTTTTGTTGAACTGTAGCTGACGGTCGGTGCACCTGTTCACCACGAAGGCGATGTTTTCACGGTTTTCACAGCACGCTCAAGAAACTTTCCAAACTCTTCAAACAACTTATTGTCTGAAATAAGGGTAAAATTAATAAAATCAGAGTCTCTAAAGAGTTTCCCCATACTATCGACATTGTTTTTAAGTACCAGCTTGGCCATGCAGAATAGTAGGCACAACCGTTCTTGCGAAAATACGTTTAATTTCTTTTTGCTTAGCTTTAAAACAGTGTTTTATTTTCCGTTTATATAATGATAATATAATTTTCATATATATAATTTATATAAAGCGTTTCAATACAAACCAATGATGAAACTAAAGTGAGGGTATGATGTAACGGCGGTGCATGACTACACAGACGGCCTTGATGTATGGTGGCTACCATACCAAGCCACCATACCTTGATGTGAGCAGCATAGACGGTAGCGCCAGATTCCTGTCTAGTGTATATTGTAAGAAACTCTATGCCGTGGCCACGGCCATGGCCTCCGCGAGCGGCTCTGTCGATTTGCACGTGTGATTCAAAAACGGAATGAAGGAATAGGAAAGGTTGCACATTATTGTTCTTTTAGCCGGGGCCAAGCTTTCAAACTGTTTCTTAAATCTCACGTGCAGTTAAAGAGAGTGTTGCAGCATGGTTCAATGCCTTCGTTGCCAGCATTCTTTTTGGGGGGACACGTGTGGCTGGTAGATCTCATTAGAGAGTTTTAGCTAACCGTTTTCGACGGTCCGCTCCGGTATCGGCGGCACGCTCAGCGCCACCGGAACCAATGGCGTTCGCGGACAAGCGCGCCACGCATGCGCAATGGCGTTCCCGCTCGCTATCGGAGCGGAGCGGACCGTGAAAGACGGTCAGCTAAAACTCGCTATTATCAGCAAAACCGTCTTGGGTTGGGGTGTTATAAGTGATGCCCTTTCATTTGGGATAAAGAAAATATACTCGCCAAAAATCGGTTGGCCGTCCGTTTAATTTAATTCGTAACAGTTGCATGAATTGCTGTAGGATGGACTTCAAATCTGTAGCCTTCATTGCACGGATTCTTTTCATTTCCTAGTTACTTAACATTAGGACAGGGTGTAGAACCGGAACCGAACCGAAACGAAAATCGGAACTGAACCGGTATTTTTGCCGGAACTGAACCCGAACCCGAACCGTACTTGCTCGAGCACGCTGAACCCGAACCGGAACTGAACCGCAAAAAGAAATAACGGTTACCGGTTCATGCTCAAACGGTTCGACCCTCTGTTGTTGATATTGCACAGTCAATGCCGGCCTGCAACATAAGCTGCGCCTCAGAGCAGAGATATAGCACGGGGGATCAAATGCGCCAGTTTAAAAAAAAAAAACGTTTACACGGAAAACAACAAAAAAGAAAACGCGATCGAATCAAGTTTTTTTTAAATATTACGCAAAAAGTAAGTAAAACCGAATAAGTAAAAAAAATCACCAAAACGTGGATATTGCTCTATACTTTTCTTTGCCCTGCCTTTCACAACCAAACGTGTCATCAATGCGAAGGAAGTGAGTTGCGTGGTCAGTTTTTGAGGACAGTACAGTGGACAAGTTCCGTTTTTACAGGTACAAATAACAACAGATATGTCAGGGAAAGCTGTTAAGGTGCGCACTTAATCCCTTGGCAAGAAACTGCCGCCCTCGACCTTGTCTTGGAAGCAGAAGGAGTAATGAAGCAGATGGCACCTGCAGAAAGGCAGACCGGTACCTCACACTGCCCCGTTCGCCCAGCGATCATCTTTTCTGCTTGTTCTGCAGTTTTGTCTCTTTCAGATCTGCTTTTTTTCGAAGGTGCACTTGTACTGACTGCCCAACTCGCTACATTACTTCTACTGCTACTCGTTCCGGAGGGGAGTACTGCTGTGGACGAATTAAAGAGCGTCTACCAAAAAAGTCCAATCTCATGCTCCGCGCGTCAAATTTCCCTTTCATTTTGTAACAGCATAATCTTTTATAAGATTCCCAAATGTAGCACACGAAACGATGGCCGGGGGTCAGGCGGTACGATGACATACTGATTGTAATGCACACATCCGGTATATCTATCGCAAAAGGAATTGCAGTGATCAGAGCAATAATGCAGTGACTGAGCGTTAACTAAGCTTACTTTTAACAAAAGTATGGCTAACACATTCGATAAGGTGACAGCTAACAAATTATTCAGGGTGACCAAATGATCTAAATAATTGGTAGTATTTATGTGCCTGCTGTAGGATTTTTTCTGTTTGTTGCAAATATTTAAAAATGTGCGCCATTGGTGTTAGGTGGCTCGTATTTGAAACGCACCAGTACGCAGGCCCAAATTTAATAAAGGGGTCCTGAAATACCTTCCGCCGATGCATGGATGTACATGTACCCAAATAAAGCAATGTATTTGCAATCTCCTCCCGCAAGAATTATGTTAAAGCGATGAGTATTAGCTGAGAAATCGTAAATCAAAAACCGCGCATTATCGTCGTTTCGCGTTTCCTCCTCCTTTCGACTTACTCTCCGCTGTTGACGGCGCGTGAGACTTGCCTCCCATGATGCTGCGCTCCGCAGAGGTGACGTACTTCCGCTATTGTCGTCTGCTACGGCAAGCTTTGTTGACAGTGACACCATGAATCATGCACTCCGCTCAAGGCTGGAAAAGCGAACGAAAAATCTGGCCGCATGTATGCGGCGGCCTGGCCTTGCCGTTCGCGGTGTACGTTGCTGGCGGCACATGACTTTTTATCGGCGGCGAACTCGCAGCCGCACAAGGAGGGTCGTGCGCTCGTTCCCTTGATGCCCGCGCACTGTTTATCCAAAAAGCGCCGTATCAGATGTGGCCCCGCTGGTGGCCGGGTCTTATTTTGCGGCGGTGGTAATTCCTGCCGGCGGCATGTGAAGAAGTCATATTAAATCGATACAGAACCCCGTGCACAAAACGCTTCAATCATGTGACCAGTTCAGCTTGGGGCGACGCGTGGTGGAGAGCGGCAACGTTGGCAAAAACATGCTCCGTCGCGGCTCTGAGCTTTCTAGCGCTGGAGCGAGCGCCATTTCTTTGACAATCTCAAACATCGGTTGCCTTGGTAACAAGGCACAAACCGCTCCAGAAGTCAGTTACGGTTGCGTGATCCCGGTTCAGCTTGGGGCCCCCACTTCGCGACATGTGGGAACTGCAGGCGTACCACTCACTCCCATTGGGAAGTGCGAGATGCGTTTGGCATTACAGGAGGCGATGGTGTGTGTGTTTGGACGCCTTTGTTTCGCGATGAAATGCGACGTTGTGCTTCTGCGGGTGGATAGTGCTTCCCATGGTCTGGATTATCTTTCTCGTGCGACGTACGACTCAACCTCGCATGGGGTATGTGCAGTGTGCGTGGCTAAAAGCCATCGGCTTGTGCGCCAGAGTTAAGTGACTTTGCTGTTTCGTCCCCGCAAACCGCGCGCGAGGTGAGTACCGAATTTACGACGGGCAGGAGGCAACCCATCCTCTGTCAATTGTGGTTCAGACTTTCAACGCATGTTGTGACGTTGTGTTCGTTAGAAAACGCATCTCTGAATTGTTTTGAAGTTGAATAAAATGTATGCGTCAAACCCGGGGCATTCGGCTCAGGGCGTTCTCTGCGATTTGCACGAAAGAAGTGCCACGGGGCTTCAACGCTTTCTTTATGGAACGTACTCAGGTAACAGAATACCATGTCGTGTTATGGCCGTGTTGCATTCAATACAAAAGGTTAAGCGTTTGTTTTACACTTGTTTCGTTTGTCGTAAAATGCCCAAGCACTCCGCTGGCAGATCAGCCGGCGAGCCGACGCTGAGCAGACGACTCATCTCTTTGCCGGAAAGTGCGTGAAAAAGCCGCCCAATAGCAGGATGTCTAGCTCATGACGAACATCTGGGATCGATGATGTAGACATGTGAAGATGGCGGCGCCCAAAAACACGAAGGGAAGGGTGAGAAAAAACGACAAACTTTGCAACAAAAGTGTGAGCTTCCGCTGCGCGTACAAGAGTAATACTTGGCACAGAGGACGTTGACGACCCAATCTAACGGTTGCGCTAGTTCTTTTAGTGTGCCCAAAATGCCTTTCAGGGCCCCTTTAAGGCTTCAAGGTTAGAGTGATGGTCGGTACCATAGCGACGATTGCGATTTCAACAAAAAACGGAAGGGCAGGTAATATATCCCACCGTGATATCTCTTGGCGGTGGCTTTATGAACAACATAAAGACTGGGCGAGAAAGTAGGTGGTAAATCGTCGCCACTTCATCTGTTTTTCTAATACCTCGTAATTGTTTAAAGTTTGCTTTGCAATTGCGCCACTGCCCTTGGGGAACAGCAGCATTTTGATGTTTTGTTTGTATTTTGATGTGACTGCCGTTTTAAACTACTAAATGTTTTGTTCTAATTTCAGTGATATTTCAACTCATCGAACCGGTTCGCGAACCGGTTCGGTACGTGATTTTGTCGAACCGGAACTGAACCCGAGCGAAATGATTTCGCCTGAACCAGAACAGTAACCGAACCAGTATTTTTTTTCGGTTCGGCACACTGCATTATGATGAGGTGCAATAGACGGTACGGAGGAGTACTTCATCACAAGAACTTGTATACTCGTGACACAGGCCAGATCTGAAAGACGAAACTTCAACAATTTTGAAATGCCTCCCAGCTGTGCAAGGAGGAGAGAAAAGTTTGGTGTGATGACTTCGCGACGTCCGCTTACATAGGTTTTTTTTTTTCGCGAGCCGAGCTTTTATGCATTATCTTAATTTTGTGATAAAAAAATTCGCCTTGACTGATTCTGATGCACACACAAAGGTGCCAGGTAGTTGCCAATGAGCGCGACTTTGATTAGAGCTCCACCAAGGTATGGTTTATTCAATGGTTGACGGGGTTGTTTATTTAAAATAAGACATGTCGTGTTTATATCTCTGGGCGCAGGCTGTACTCACCGAAGGCGCTCGTCTCATCCCAGTGGGAGTCCGTGCTGAGAATATGTACGAACTGTGCATGTCTGACGTCAACGACACTGCTGCCAAGAGTGGCGTAAGGATGCTGAAGTTGTTCATGTTGGAACGTGGTCTTCGCTGGCCCGAGCGCCCTCTTCCTGGAGTTGAACCTTTGGGCGTCCTCCTGGACTTAGCTTATCACTGGCGCCTGGGTCTCTGGTTCGACGCATCTCACCTGGAGACCACACCTGCCGGCAGTATTAAGCGTTCCAGGACTCTTCTAATCGAACCCGGCGCGTTTGTTGGCGCGTGGGCGGCACAGCACGACAGCGTCATTCGTAATGACGCGTACGCTCATTACTGGCGCGCGTTAGAGTCAGCCTTCTCTGAACCCAACACGAAGCCGCGGCCTGTCAACATCAGCAAAATTGTTGAGAGAGAAGGTGTAATTTTACACGAACTTTCCACAATTTTGTATTCGACTGTGCGGAGGCCCGTTCGCTTCCCTATCGAGGACGTCGAACGGTTCACACCTGATATATCTAAAGGTACCTGGATTCAAGAGATCGCGAACAGGACCGTCGATGCGGAAGTAACAAAGGTCGCACGCAAGTCATTCGAGAGCATCACTGTCTCGGACGTTGCCATCCTTGAGGTCCTGAACAAACTCTACGTAAGATACAACAGAGACGAGATTCTGGACCACCTCTCCTGGTTCTTCGTGCAGGTATTCGCGTCTCTGGCGGACCGGCAGAACTTGAGGCACAAGTATGGCAGCCAGGACTTTGCAGAGAAACGGAGATACCTCTTCTGCGCCACTGAGGTTGAGGCCTCCAATCAGTTTCTTATCGCAGCGCTCTATGCCAGACTTCACTCCTCTGGGGATGCTCGAAACACGGTAGTCCGTCGACTCGAAGCGGTCAAAAAAGCGGCACTCGAGAAAATTTTCAGAGGTACATCATGGGCGGAAGACTTGTCTCGGGACCTGATCGCCACCAAAGTTCGAAACCAACAAGTTATCTTGTGGCCGCCTCCTGAACTCCTGAGTGACGACGCGCTGTCCGAAATGTACGAAAATGTTCGTGACTATAGAGGCTCCTTCATCGAGTACTGGTTGGAGGCCTACAACCACACACGCAACCTGCTAAGTGACCCAAGGTATGGTGTCGTCCAGTTGAGGCTCTTGAAAGTAACTTGGATGCGAATTTGTAGATTGTCTTTTATTGTTACACATGTCAGCAAAAGAAATCAGGCTCTCACTTAGAAATAACTTAGAAATATTACCCCACTTCCAACCAAGGCTTCGATTTCAAGGTTTCCCATCCAGCGGTGATCAACATATCCACTTTATTGCACACTACGTTCTTTTCACAAGAAAATTGTTGACACAATTATTCCTGTGCTAACACCTAACTTTCATTCGCGGTTAACTCCATCGAGGTCGACAGACGTTTAGCTCTATAATGAAAAGGCTTGTAGGGTCGAACTTTCTCTGGCTTTAAGGTATTGAGGACATCAATGAAACGCGATCGGGTGAGGCATGCAATACATTTGCCATTTTCCCTTAAACCTTATACCGTCACCGAGTAAAAATTTTATCCGGGTGCACAATGTTCCATTGAGTAAACGAGTACATCCGCTAGATTCTCACGGAGTAAGCCAGGTCCTCGTAACAACCTTATCGTACTCCCCCAAATGCTTTGCAGATACGACGAGGCCATGAAGCTGGCACGCAACTTCGTGCTGCCGTATTTCGAATACGACTACGTCTCCAACGCGGTGCGGGTGGCCATCGGAGCTGTGGACATACCCTTGTACGCAGAAGGGAGCACTCAAGCCATGGTATACGGAGGCCTCGGATTTTCCTACGCCGCGCAGCTGGTCAAGGCCTTCGACGAAGGTGGCTTAACGATCGACCCCCGCGGCGCGATCAACGACTCGTGGGCGCCGCCTTCGTGGAAGCGAAACTGCAGCAACGACCGTCGCTCGCCCTTCCCGGAGATCCCTGCCATCCAGGTGGCCCACGCGGCGTTTCTACAAGCGCTTGCTAACGAGTCCGAACCAGCCAAACGCCTAATGGAAGACTACACCGAGGAGCAGGTGTTCTTTATTGTGGCCTGTTTCACCTTGTGTCAGGTTGAAAGAACTGCTGAGGGCTCCTATGGCGGTGACTGCAACCGGGCGGTCAAGAACTTCGCGCCGTTCGCGGAAGCTTTCGCATGCCGGGACGGCTCGAGCATGAAGCCGACCAACCGCTGCTTGTATTTCGACTAACTTATTCTGTATTTATAGATATGGGTGTTTTGCAGGTGGATGATGTCAACTGGAACAAACAATTGAACTGTTCGACCAATCTGTCTTGATTTAATTCTCTTGCTTAGATTAGGTATAACGCTTACTGCGGACATTAGGAATGTATTTTGGAAATAATACATCAAATACGATGGAAAAGTGCAGACGCCGTAACGGCTTCCGCCGTTCCACTCAACGTGAGAAGCTGCCGGAAGTGCAGAGCAGTGATTCGGCATAAGGGGCACTGGAGCCGTTATCCGCTCACTGCTACCACCCAACGCGCTCTTCGCGTCCATGTTTCACTCCTCTCTTGTTGAATTTAAGAGAGGTTTGTCCAATGCAATTTAAATTTCCCGCCTTCGCAGTCGTACCCCCTTCCCGAAACAGCGCGAGCGGGATCTCACACGTGCCGGCGCCTTACGGCTCTGTTTGGGACGCGTCGTTCTTCGCGGCCGATTTTTTAAAGACGATAGTCTTTCTTGCGCTACTTAAACCCACAAATTTTGGTCTGTCTGTATGTCTTTCTGTCTGTCCGTCTGTCTGTCTTTTTTTTTTGTATTGGCGTCTGTCTGTAACTCGATTCAGCCACCCGGCCAAAGAAAAGTACGTATGGTCCAATAGTCTTATATACTCACAGCCAAATGTAAACGTCTAAGCCCGGTTTATATGTTCATATTTGTCAACTTTGTTGAACAAGAACAAGACATTACGCAAATATAAGACAGAAATCAATGTATGAGTGATATTTGCAGTGTTCCTTTATTAAAAAATTCCTTGATGCTTGGTTTTTCGATAGCAAATGATATTCTACATCTACTGCAGAAAACCGCCACCTGCTGTTCTGTTGCCCGGACCACCTGCTGGCGGCATATGAGAAATCACGCGGCAATAGCAAAGAAAGGTTCCACTAGCTAGGTTTCACGTTCTACTTGGAACGCACGTGGAGCATGGCAACGCGGTTCTATAAACCTTGAAGTCTGCCGCCTCGATTCACGCGCGTCTCCGCCCTACTGCAGCAGCGCTGGCATCGAGGAACCCCGCCTGTAGCAATGGAACTCGGTAGATTCAAATCGCCTTGAGAAAACCTTTAGTGTGTTTACCTTGGGATGAGCGCGACGGAACAGAAACAGCATGAGAGGTGAGCGGGAAAGGAAAGAAGGGCATTTCCTTGGCAAATGTGTACAAAGACTATCGTCTTTTGACGACATTTGCAACGAAAGGAGCAGATACGCGGCCAATTTTTTCGCTTACTATCGTAAAAACCAACCCAACGGGCGTTCCTAAGTAAACGGACGCGTGGGCTGCTGCTTGTACACACAGATTTTGCATGAAATGTAGCTGCAGTTTTCTTTGCACTAAACAACGGGGGGTAGTATGACAAGCGCTAGCGGTTCAAGAGTTTCGAATCGTCATGACTATACAAACCGCTGGGTTTTCGAAAACTGCGTTACGCTGTTACGGTACGTCGTGAGGCTCTGCTTGAGTCCGTTATCTCGCTGCGTCGCCTGATTCCGGCAGTCGCGTGACATTGTGACAGCGAGCTTCGACGACAAGGCAAGCCCCTAAAGTGCTTTGCACTTAAAATTTCTGAGCCACGCCTTTCCGGCGGAGTCGATATACCTACCGACGGCAGTGTTCGAAACAACCAAGCCGCATTGGCCTGGCATAGCCCGAGCTCCCCAGCGCGGAATGGCACAATCACTCCGCCTACCACCCTCGAGATTCCTGAGTGTGTATCGAGAGCCCTGAAAGTAGCACCAATACCTAAAAAAATGAACCCTACACTCCACCACGCCAGAAGGTTAGACAGATGCCGTAATACCGAAAGAATACACGAGAATTCGCAGTACACGTGGTACACAGATGCTGCCATTACGAGTACCGGTGGCATAGCCGCCGTCTGTGCGCACAACCCAATACAGCAACGTACCATAACTGCTAGCGTGCGGACATCATCATCTCTTGAAGCAGAAGTAGTGGCAATCGCTAGCTATCATTTCACATCAACAGGGTGCACGAAAGCACATTGTTTCCGACTCCCCAAAACGCCTGTAGGCAATGGGCGAGAGGGCGCATCGTTAAAACAGCCCACAGATTAGCAATCGGCTACAA
The DNA here is from genome assembly GCA_013339765.2 of Haemaphysalis longicornis. Taxonomy (NCBI): domain Eukaryota; kingdom Metazoa; phylum Arthropoda; class Arachnida; order Ixodida; family Ixodidae; genus Haemaphysalis; species Haemaphysalis longicornis. The sequence continues at coordinate 97,475,300 of CM023455.1, forward strand.
ATCGACTTGTTTCGCATGTAATCCCGGTAGTGACGCCACTCGAGCTTGGTGGCGCGCGCATATTTCTTGCTAGCCGAGAATTCATAATCTGTGCCTTTTATAGATCACCAAGTGCGCCAAATTATTTTTGCACCGAAGTTCATGACGTAGTCGATAAACTGCCTCAGATACCCTAACTCACCTGTGCTCGCTTTAGGAGATTTTAATTTTCCAAACATACAACGGCGACATGATTCTGTGATTGTTCAACAAAATTCTGCGCAGTGCGCAGAATTTCTAAACCTCTGCGGTGATTTCAATCTTACGCAACTTGTTCACATGCCAACGCGAACTACTACTACATCTTCAAACACGTTGGACTTAATTTTTTCCACTACACCAGATTCGCTTTCCCCTATAACTTACCTACCAGGCATAAGCGACCATTCCCGTTGAAAGCTCGGGTACCTTCAAATAAGTCTTTTAAAGAGATACAAGACTACAGCAGAGCTGATGTGCCGTCAATCACAGCTGAGCTAGAGGCGTTTCTCGCCGACTGTCTTCCTAACTTTTCCTATCGCACGGTTGAAGAAAATAGGTTCCTTTTTAGGAACAAGTTGTTATCTCTGATAGACAAATATGTCCAAAAAAGAAAGGTAACAAATAACCCACGTTCACCTTGGTTTACAAATTCATTAAGGCGGCTCCGTAACAAAAAGAAGCGCATGTTTTGTCGCGCGAAGCGAACAAATCGGCCAGATCACTGGTCGGCCTATCGTAGAATTAATACTGCCTTTAACGTAGCCGCTTCGGATGCAAAGGAGTCGTTTTACACTGATACGCTACCATCACTGCTACAATGTAACCCACGAAAGTTCTCGAGCATAGTCGGCGGCAGTGAAAACAAACTTATTCAACTAGTTCAATCAAATACCCCAGTCTCCCCAAGTCACTGCTGTTCCATTCTAAACAGTACATTTTCCGCTGCTTTCAATCGCGTTGTTTCTACCGTTATGCCACCTTTCACACCTCCGCAGTTCCTGCCAATGGATCCCATTATTATTGAATCTGTTGGTATTCATACATTGATACGTAATCTCAAAATTTCATCCCCTGCTGGCCCTGACTGTATTAATTCTAAAATGCTCAAATGCACACATGTGTATTCCTCTGTTATTCTCTCAAAAATTTTCGAGCAATCTTTGTACCATTCTGTATTGCCTCGCGATTGGAGAGTGCGAAAGGTGTCTCCTGTTTTCAATATTTTCAAGTATTTCAATTCAAGTATTCAAGAATTTCAATTCAAGTATTTTCAATAAATAAATAAATAAATAATCCAATTAAAATCTTATGGGCCGCGGTCTAAATATAGCTGTTTACTCGTACACATGGACCCTTGTTTTCAAGTTTGGCGCATTCTTGCTGAAGAAGCACCTTCAATATTCCCTGTAAAATAGTGGTAAGTTGGACGAGTTTCTATGGTGTTACCCAGTGTTAAATGATGCAGCCGTTGTTTGCATGCATGCTAAGCAGACCGACAGAGAAATAATCGAAGTGTTCCACATTCGGAGAATGGGAGGACAGGATTACGTTGGCAAAACGTCGGTAGCGCTCTGTTATGACGAGTTTGCGTTCTTATCCAGTACATGCTGCTAAACGTGCGCGGATGGAGCATGTTACCCTCCCTTATGCCCAAACTATATATGCAGTGATCCATTATTGACGCATCACGTATTTCAAGTAACATGGTTTATTCTCCCTCGCTCTTCCCATATTAACCCAATCCGAAGTAGCAATTAGGCCCTGACTCTAGTGGGATGAACCTCTTCAGTGTTACAGACGTTACTGCGAGCCCAGGGACTGTTAGGTATAACCAGGGTTAATATACAAGGGCTCCTTCGTGCTGCGTTCAGCTAAAGGGGCAGACGATTCTAGAATGTTAATTAAAGTTTTCTCGATCGACAAATAAAAATATTTCTATCTCGCTCTCATTCTCTCTTACACACGGTGTGGCTAGGTATAGAACACGCCGTACTGTTTGGCTCCCAATAAATTCAGACTGAGCTTCTAAACGCTGCTCGAACACTTAATTGCAACCGAACAGTAATTAATTGCTATTAGCGGCGTAAAACCAAAAAATCGCTGGGGGAACACATGTCCTGCCATGGCGGCCATTTTGTTTTCAATAATATAGGTTTTATTTTCAATCATACAAAAAATTACTATATCACTTTGAAATAAGACAAAAACAAGCATTAGTTTACAATTCACGTAATCGGACTGTGCTATTGCATGCGTCAAAAAAAGATGATAAAGGAATATTCCGTGCAATGATTGCCTTTTGAGGGTCCAAAAACGAGAGCGTGGTTCTAGCGCACGCTGTCAAATCTTTTCACCAACTCTGGCAACGTTATGAGGTCTACAGTGCCTTGATGAACTTGTGCCAAAGCCATGCAGTTGAGGCGTTTCGCACCCATCGTTTCAGTCTTCTCAAGGCACTGAACGATCGCTTCACTTCACAGGAAGAGACCGCCATCACCAAGATGATCTTAACAATATTTTCAGCTTCCTTGAAATACTGGCGGGTGGGCGTGCGGATGTGCATGAGTACTGCTGCCACGTCATCAATGCATTTGAGGTTGCAGTGTTCTCCGTGCAACGAGCACACGCTAGACACGCTTTACCTATATCTCAATGCCCTCGTATCGCCGGATCGCGCCCACGTCTTCTTCTGATGGCCGGTTCAGGAGGACCAGTTCCAGCGTCCTGTACGTCACAATTCTCTAAGAATCTGGCTTAAACCTCTACTCAATACCCGCTAAAGCTGCACGAATTATTGAAAAAAGTATACATTGAAAGCACGCCCTTGCTTAAACCATGGGGCAGCATTGGCGCCCCGTTTTCATACCTCGACGGGTAGTGTTGGGATCTCGGTGGTTCGACAGGATGCACTTGTAACAGCAGAGTTATTAAAGGTTTTAGTTCCGCGGCATAGCGTTATAAGACACGTGATATCAGCAATCGCCCCGCCGAGGTTCGAACTCGCACCACTACCTTACCCAGCTACTCAGACTTCACTTAAGGACCATTAAGCATTTGCGCTTTCCACAATACCGCGGCACAACCGGTGTTTCGAACGCTATTGGTTTCGCATTTAATACATCCTAAAAGAGTGCATAGGTGTCCGCATAATTTTCCACCGTACGAATATTGTAACTTTACTAAAGTTCCGTGCGCTCTTCTTACCTCTTTAAGTAAGATACAGCCTTGCCGTATTGAGAAAGCTGAAACTATCAGGACAAGAAGCCAGCAAGGCCGTATGCCTAGCTTGATGTGCGGATTGTATTGGATACGAAAACGTTATTATTGCATTGCGTGCGACCGTAGGCGGTGGGTCGACATCCTATACCGATTTATTTTCCGAATACCTCGTGCGTGTACTTAGCACAGGTTGGAGCGCCGCAGTTTTTCATCTGCTCCAAATGACTTGAGTCATTCCTGATTTATTGCGAACAGACGTCTCTCCCATTATCTCTTTCGCAAGATATCTTACCTTCCTCTGCGAGCCTGGGTGGCATCACATAAACATGCCAATTTATCTAACGAAGGCGGGCTGCTTTTATCGGTTGTAATTCCAGTTAACTACGAACCATGCATGATAAATATCTTCCTGCCTGATGTATAGTGAACGTGAAAGTCCGCTTGTGCGATCACTCTTTAATAACCCTCTCGTATACTATAGAAAAAGTAAAACAGAGGTCATGAGGCACCCGCCCTGTACTGAAGTGTCGACAAGTAGCTGTCTTCGTCAAGGACGCTGCGACATCATTGACACCCTTGGTATGAGGTTTTCCCAGGCGGGATACACGTAGAGAAATATTCGGAATAAATTGTCATGTTGCACTGAGAGCCGCGACGTAGGATCCTAACCCCCAGTTGTGTCAGAGGCACCCACCGCAGACATCACGAGGTCCTGTTCAAGGGTATCTATCGGAACCCGAAATAGCATTTCGTCATGGTCAAAGGATCTTTTTCCAAGTAGAGTAGCCCTCTTGCGGCGGCCGCCCGAACCACACTTGGGGGATTATAGAAGAACACGCCCCCTTTTTTTTCCGCCTGCCCTGCCGCAGTTGAGAAAGCCATCCCAGGCGCCACGTATCGCTTTGGTAGCAGAGAAATGTTTCGATGGAAGCCGTAGCGCCAACCTGTCGGCCGCTTTCAGGGCTCAGAGAACACAGAGCAGCATTATAGCTGGCTCGGCGTTCGCAATTGGCTAATCCAATATGGCGTCATTTTGTTTACATTTTGCCACCCAAGAACGGCGGATCGATCGCAGGGAGTGAGAGTAGCGCATGCGCAGAACGCTACTGGAAAAAGGTCCATTCCATTTTGCGTCGAGCAGGGTAAGGCCGCTTAAAACGTTACCTCAAAACGATCCTAGAGAGGCACATATACAAGAAATAGGCTGAATTAACAGCGCTGCGACTTCTTCAGACTCTTCTTCTACTTCAGCCGGTTTGTAAAGGGTATTCTGTGTGTAACTTGGGTTCGACTTATTTGACGTCATTAACCACGGGCGTAAAAACCATCGTGCAGGATTACAAAAGTTTTACAAATACCCACAAGTGTTCATGGCAGCCTAGTCTGCTTATTTAGAAATACGTGACTCCTGCACTGAAATACATACATCAATCTTTCTCTTGCCAGATAGCTAGCGCCATCTAGAGAAAACTAAACAACAAATTTTTTGTTGTTTAATTTTTATTGTATTAAAGAAGGGATGTATTTCTAAAAGAAGAAAACTAGGTGATTAGGAACATTTATGTGGATTGGTAACCCTTTTTTTCGTATTGGCACACGATGCTTTTTAAGCCCGTGGGTCACACGTCCCATAAGAATGTGATCAGTTGAGAACCCTTCGAGCCATCTTCTTATCACGGCTTTCGGAAACTGAGCGCCTTCATAGACAATGCTCGACGTAGGGAATTCATTGTTTTCTATGGTATAAACACTATCATCATCATCGTAGTCGTCATCGTCGTCATGCTCGTCATCTGCATTCGTTCGAACTTTCTCGAGCCCAGAAAACGATGGCCTCAGCACCCTCCTCAACGCTCCCGTCCTCCGCGGGCCCTTCCAAGCGGCCGTCTACTAAGAGTTCTGAGAGGCTGATTCGTCCCCCTGTGCTTTCCGTGCACCCGAAGCCCAATCGGCGGAAACCGGAGAAGCAACTGAGAAAGCCAGGCTCGGCCTCCTCAGTTGGGATGGTGTCCCCAGCGGCACCGGAAGACGAGCTGCCTCGGAAGTCCGACGCTCGTCCACCGTGGAAGTACAAGGTCGAATCCAAACACTTCGACACCCCATCATTGCCGCGGACAACGTCCGCAGGGGCAGGACGTGCGTTGACCAAAGGCGTCGAGACTTCCAAGGACATTGCCGGCCTCAGGCCCACCCTCCTACGGCAAGGTTCCAATGGTACGCCGCCACGGGTAGAGCCTCCTCTGTCCATGTCAGTTGACGGAGTCCGTGGCGCGTGGGTCAACCCTCCAGACGCTGATTCGAAGGCCCTGCGAGACACCCGGGAAAGTGATCGGCACCAGTGGGGCGCGTTTCGTCAACCGACCCCGGCGGCTTCGGTGAGCAAGCAAACGCGTTCTTGTTGTTCCTAAATGAGGTTTATGGTTGGCTAGAGCACAAACAAATGTAGTTGATATCCATCTTTCCTAGGAATAGACAAAACACGCAAGTGAAATGTGCCTTCAGAGGAGCAGTGAATGTTTACTGTGCACCGATATGAACTTGCACATCGATATTTATGTTTCGTCGTTATGGCACCGTTAAATTCATCAACATTAGACACTGGATTACACGCGCAGGAGCATTCAGTAAACCCGTGCGAACAAAACAGAATGGGTTGTCAGTGAATCGTTTGCTGAACTCAGGGCCTGCTACCGCGAAAGGAGCATAATTTGTGGGTAGACATCAGTCTTGTGGGTGTGCTTGGCGAGCGGCTTCCTGCTGGCGGGTCGCTTCGGCAAAGGTGCAACCGATGCGTTCGTGCTCCGTGGCGCGTACGGCAGACGCTTGCGTTCCGGCGAGCTGAGCTTGTGGAAAGCGAGAGGAAGATTCGTAGCTCGGACGGTGAATGTGTGAACTCGTTCCGCTACCCGCTGACGTGGCTCTCGTCGCACCAAAGCAACCAGGAGAGCGACATTGGCCAGTCGGCGTCGTTGCCTTTCTGTCTCAATGCAAACGTTTTCTTACACGGGGCCAGGGTGGAGGTATACGTTATTCCTCCACCGTGCACACCACACCGCAGCTTACGCTCCTGTATAGATGGTATTCACTGAAAAGTTTAGCGGTCAATTTTTTCGCTTGGCAACACTGGAAACAGGCACGGACATGGCCGAAGGGCCACGGACATGGCGCGGTTGTGCCACTGCACCAGCACGCCGCAGAAAAAAAAAATACCGGCGTGCATCGCCGGTGTTCAGACCGACGCTTCATCAATTCCCACTCTTCTTATTCCAAGCGAGCGACATGCGTCCGTCCCATAGCGAGGTAAAACTTGTAGGTGTTTGGCTTTATTCCGGCGAGAAACATGTCGCTGTCCATGTCCCTCCCTTGTCGTAGGCATGTTACATCGGGTAAAAAGTCGCCCACACAGCCTTTCAAGCTGAGAGAGAGAGATAAAAACTTTTATTGACGCCACTGGCCTAAGGGGCCGCCATGGCATCCCGAAGGGCCGCCACCACGGCTTGTGCTCGGGTGACCAGTGGGCGCTGGGAGTCTTCGTCCAAGCGGCCCAGGGCCTCCGTCCAGTGGTCAGGGGAAGTTATGGTGGGGTGGGGGTCAGAGGGGCAGGCCCACATGTGGTGTTGCACTGTGGATTTTGCGCCACAATGCGGGCAGAGCGGAGAGGGGTAGGCGGATAGGTAAATGTGATGAAGGAGGGCTCGGTTGGGGAGCGATTCCGTTTGGAGGAGGCGCCAAAGCCGTTCCTCCGAGGGGGTTAGGCATGGGTGAGCCGGGGGCAGCGTGTTGCGGGAGAGGCGGTAGTAATCTGTAACCTCCCTGTAAGTAGTGAGGGAGTCCCTGGCGGAGTAAACTCCTTGACGGGAAGTGGTCTCGTCAGGCGCACGGGTGACGAGTGCTCGTGCCGCCTTATGAGCCACTCCGCGCCGTCTAGTCCCGTGTGCGCCGGTAACCAGAGGAGCTCCGTAGGATGCTGGGGGGCTGAATTTTGGAGCAGAATTTTGCAGGCTAGCGTGGAGATACAACCGCTAGCAAAATTTTTGATGGCCGTTTTTGAACCAGATAATATTAGATCAGGGGGAGGCCGGTGTGCGAGAGCCAGAGCTATGGCCACCTCTTCCGCAACATGTGGGGTAGTGGTGGGAATAGTGAGAGGCGTCAGAGGAGTAGTAGTCGGCGAGGAGACGACAGCCACAGTGAAGGCCGGCTTGTGCCTGTGTGCTGCAGCATCTACGTAGAAGGTGTTTGGCGAGGGGGGGGGGGAGTGGAAACGAGGGCACGCGCTCGAGCAGCTCGTCGGGCAGTATGATGAGTAGGGTTCGTATTACGGGGGAGTGGCCGGATTGTTATGTTATCTCTATAATCAAGCAGAAGAATTACGGGCTCGCACTGACGTTCCAACCGGCCTACTCTCTCTTTAAACGGGTGGGATCCGCCACTCTTCGGTGAGGTGGAATTCGTTGTGGTAACGGCGGCGGCTACATGCTCAGTAGCGGTGGCTTTCGGTCGTTTTTAAGCCCATTTGTGTTTCTGTTGCGCTTCAGACGAATGCGCTTCGCTATTATCGGATAACGGGGCTACCGCCGTTGTCAGCCCATTGCGCAACTCGCGAAGGGGGCATCTGTGGTGGCGAGGGGAATAGCTCTTGTGAAAGAGGGTGTCTGGGGAGTTGAGGAGGGGCCACAGAGCGGCGCCTTGTAAAGCGGCTCCACCGGAGTGAACACAGGGGGGAGAAGGAGGGTAGACGTACACTGCTCTGCAGTAAAAAAATTCACCCCACCTCCCCGAAGGGAATCGTGAGGAAATGCGAGTGCATTTCTTTTGCGCGAGAGTGCGCGGAATTTATAATTAATGAGGAGACGGTGATTTGTAGCGTAACCATTTATTTAACACCTGTTTGTGTTGTCGTTGTACTTGACGGCCACGATCACTGCCTTGTGGTCGGTAAATTGCACAGTCAAAGGGTCTTTGAGAAGCATGCGGGCGTGGGAGAGTGGGGCGAGCGTCGAGAGGAGAAGCACCGAAGCACCGCGCCTACCCTCGCCTACACTCTCCCACACACGCGGGAGCTCCGGCGAGCTCCCGCGATGCGAGCGCCCTTACACGCCCCAGCGCGCTCCTCCTCTCCACTCACTCGCCGCTGATCCGCCCGCACCACCTGCTCCAGTTGCTAGGGGAGAGGAGGAGCGCGCTCGCTCGCAGCTGTTGCTATGGGAGAGGGGGTGAGAGCGGAGAGATAACACTTGCGGGCGCGTGGACGCCGCACGGCGCCTGACATGGCTCGACTAAGAAATGCAATCGCATTTAAAATGGACGACAGGTGGAAAATCTAGAATGCGCTCTCCGAGGCGCGTTCCTGGTCGCCCCGGGGAGCGCAGACGGCAAGAGTCCAATTCGCCCGCAGCGCCCTCTATTGAATCGAAGAGCACCGCCCCAGGTGGAGCGCTCCGATTGTGCCACTGAGATCCCCCGAGTACACTCTAGAACGGGGCTTAATAAGGCAGACGGGCTAACACGGCAACGAAGCCGTCTAATGAGGAAATTGGGACCCGCCCTCAGATAGCTCCCTTTCCTTGCCATGGTATCCGTACATGTCGTGGCGTCTTCGACGCCGCAGTTCACGGCACAACACCAATGACTACGTCGTGCGATCCACAATTGTGGGAACAAACAGAAGTCAGGCGAAGACTAAAGATTTAGCAATGATAGCGTAGTATATCAGCAATCGAATAACGTCAGTGTCACCGAAGTGGAACGCAACGCGCCAACAGCTTCGCGATGCCGTGGTAAAATGGCGCAGGCCGCGCGGAAAGTTCGCATTACCAGATCGATTCCTCTTTTTTAAAGCGAAGCTTTCTACCTTTACCAGCCAACGGCTCTTTCGCGGCGTGCCGGACAGTAAACTCCCCACGCGGTGGAGGCGGCCGGCGGGGGGGAGGGGGGCGGAGGGTTTCACTCACGGAACACCCTGTAGATGGCGAGGATAATTTACCCAGCGTTCCCCGCGCGGAGGTGCCTGCTCGCCGGCAGCGCATCGGCGGTACGGCTTTGACGTCTGCTTTAGCGACGGTTGTGTTGCGCCTGTTTTGGCGCAGCTTCGCCTCTATTTTTTTTCTCTGCCTCCTCACCAGCTGCAGAACCAGACGGCTTCCGAATACCGGAGTCGTCCCCCGTCCACCAACGTGAACTGCCTGGTGGCCGCCCTGGGCGCCCTGGTCGCTCTCATACTGGTCTTTGCGGTCTACCGCGTGGTCTCCGTCCGATCCAAGCAGAGCGAGCCAGACAGGAATCTGTGCATGAGCGGGCAGTGCCGGTACCATGCGAACCTAATAAGGAACCACATCGACCGGAGCGCTGACCCGTGCGAAGACTTCGAGGCCTTTGCCTGCTCGCAGTGGGCCGATGTCGCCGAGACCTACGGATACGGAGCGGCCATTATGAGACTGCAGATCGCCACATGGTTCACCGAATTCAAGGTAATGAAGAGTTCCCGCAGGGCTATATGCACCCGGAGATATCGTGGGGACATTAGGAAATGCAGCACACAATTTACGACATGCCTTCAAGAACCACGTACAATTTCTTTGCTTGATTCACTGTAGTACTTCACACCAAGTTACGGCGAAATGTTGAACGGTACTGCATTGAAAGGGTTCCTTATATCCCTCAAGTATTTAGTCACTGAAACGAAGCTCGTTGCTGCTACGTACAGCCCGATGATTGAAAGGGGCTTATTGCTAAGTTAACGTACTCTGAATGGTTTCGACGGTCGGCCCACCATTTTTCCGCCGCTTGGGTTTTAAAGCACCAAGGCAACAGATTCTTGTGGAGTGCACGTACTTCAGCCCATATGAAAGTCAGTTTTTTATATAGTGGCGTAACCACAAGCAATTTCTAAGTGAACAGGCGGAAATATATTTAATTTTGCACTAAACTTTTTGAAGTTTGATCACGGACATGTAACTACGTTACGTGTCCGTGACTCATAGTGTTTCTTAGTAAGGATACTAGAGAGGCAGTAGTATTAATTTTATGTATAGAGGGAACTGCAGCTGGTAATCCATCTCGTCGCGGGGGTTTATGGGAAGACCCCCATGTTTGGCTTGGCTTGGCATGACAATTGGATTCTTAGGCGGTTTGTGGGATTTGCTTTCTTCACTATGCATTAACACATCTACGAGCTACGAGGATACCAAATTCTCGCTGTTCTGTGGTAGCCGTGTTCGGCGAAAAGGCAGGCAGTGCGTGATCGCAGCTGACGTTGGTGATGCTGACGTCGAAGGACGTATGATTGAGCAGGTATTATGCCGCCGCGAAAGTTGTAGCTGACGAAAAAATAGAAACAAAACGTACTTCGACGAAGACAAGATACGACATATACGCGCGCCTGTATCTGTCCTATATTGTCTTCGCCCGCGACTGTTGAACGCCACGTTTTCTTTTTTTCTTCAAGTATGAACCAACTTTTTTTTTCTCGCTCAGCAACAAGTTTTGATTAATTGCAGCTGACGGTCGGGCCACCTGTTCACCACGAAGGCGTCGTTTTCAAGGTTTTCACAGGCACACCCAAGAAACTTTCCAAACTCTTCAAACAACTTATTATCTGAAATAAGGGTAAATTAATAAAATAAGAGTCCTCTAATGAGTTTCCCCATAATTTTGACATTGTTGTTAAGTACCAGCTTGTCCTGCAGAATAGTAGGGGACAAGCTTTCAAACTCCTCTTTAAATCTGACGTGCAGTTAAAGAGAGTGTTGCAGCACGGCTCAATGTCTTCGGTGCCAGTATTTATTTTGGCTGGACACTATGGCTGGTAGATCGAAAAATTCCGATTTCAAGAGTTCTAGAGCACTATCAGCAAAACCGTCTTGGGTTAGGGCATTTTAAGTGATGCCCCTTTCATTTGGGATCAAGGAAAATATGCTCGCCAAACATCGCTTGTCCGTCCGTTTAATTCGTAACAGCTGCATGACAGCTGCTATAGATGGCCTTCGAATATGTAGCCTTCACTACAGAGATTCGTTTCATTTGCCTATAGTTATTTAAACCTTGGATAAGGTTCAACAGATGACACGGAGGAGTCCTTCATTACAAGAACCTGTATACTTGTGACACACGCCAGCTCTAAAGGAACCTTCTAAAAGACGAACCACAACAATTTTGAAATGCCCCCAGCTGTGCCAGGAGGAGAGAAGAGTTGGTTGTGATGACTTCGCGACGTCCACTTACATAGTTTTTTTTTTCGCGAACCAAGCTTTTACGCATTGTCTTATAGTTTTTTTTCGCGAGCTGAGGCTTTAATCATTATCTTAATTTTGTGATAAAAAATTCGCCTTGACTGATTCTGATTCACACACAAACGTGCGAGGGTAAATTGCCAAGAATTGAGCGCGACTTTCATTAGAGCTCCCACCTAATGAGTGGTTTATTCAATGGTTGGACGGGGGTTCTTATTTAAAATAAGACACATCGTGTTTTTATATCTCTGGGCTCAGGCATACTCACCGAAGGCGGCTCGTCTCATCCCACTGGGAGTCCGTGCCGAGAATATGTACGAACTGTGCATGTCTGACGTCAACGACACTGCTGCCAAGAGTGGCGTAAGGATGCTTAAGTTGTTCATGTTGGAACGTGGTCTTCGCTGGCCCGAGCGCCCTCTTAATGGAGTTGAACCTTTGGGCGTCCTCCTGGACTTAGCTTATCACTGGCGCCTGGGTCTCTGGTTCGACGCATCTCACCTGGAGACCACACCTGCCGGCAGTATTAAGCGTTCCAGGACTCTTCTAATCGAACCCGGCGCGTTTGTTGGCGCGTGGGCGGCACAGCACGACAGCGTCATTCGTAATGACGCGTACGCTCATTACTGGCGCGCGTTGGAGTCAGCCTTCTCTGAAAACAACACGAAGCCGCGGCCTGACAACATCAGCAAAATCGTAGAGAGAGAAGGTGTAATTTTACACGAACTTTCCACAATTTTGTATTCGACTGTTCGGAGGCCCGTTCGCTTCCCTATCGAGGACGTCGAACGCTTCACACCTGATATATCTAAACGTACTTGGACTCAAGAGATCGCGAATAGGACCGTCGAGGCGGAAGTAACAAAGGTCAAACGCAAGTCATTCGAGAGCATCACTGTCTCGGACATTGCCATCCTTGAGGTCCTGAACAAACTCTACGTAAGATACAACAGAGAAGAGATTCTGGACCACCTCTCCTGGTTCTTCGTGCAGGTATTCGCGTCTCTGGCGGACCGGCAGAACTTGAGGCACAAGTATGGCAGCCAGGACATTGCAGAGAAACGGAGATACCTCTTCTGCGCCACTGAGGTTGAGGCCTCCAATCAGTTTCTCATCGCAGCGCTCTATGCCAGACTTCACTCCTCGAGGGATGCTCGAAACACGGTAGTCCTTCGACTCGAAGCGGTCAAACAAGCGGCACTCGAGAAAATTTCCAGCGGTACATCATGGGCGAAGGACTTGTCTCGGGACCTGATCGCCACCAAAGTTCGAAACCAGCAAGTTATCCTGTGGCCGCCTGCTGACCTCCTGAGTGACGACGCGCTGTCAGACATGTACGAAAATGTTCGTGAATATAGAGGCTCCTTCATCGAGTACTGGTTGGACGCCTTAAACCACACACGCAACCTGCTGGGTGACCCAAGGTATGGTGTCGTCCAGTTGAGGCTCTTGAAAGTAACTTGTGTTATGTTTAAAACAGTGCCAAGCGGATACGCATTTGTACGTTGCCTTTTATTGTTACACATTTCAGTAATGAAACTAGGGCCCTCTCTAAGAAATATTACCCACTTCCAAGCAAGGCTTCGGTTTCAATGTTTCCCGTCCAGCGATTATTAATATCCCCACTTTATCGCACACATCGTTCTTTTCACGGGAAAATCATTGACGCAATTATCCCTGTGCTAACACCCAACTTTCATTGGCGGTTGACACAGTCGAGGTCCACTGATATTTTGCCCTATAATGCGACAAGGCTTGTAGGGTGGAACTTTCTGTGGCTTTAAGGTATTGAGGACACCAATAAAACAGGATGGGGTCAGGCACGCAATACATTTGCCATTTTCCCTTAAACCTTCATACCGTCACCGAGTAAAAATTTTATCTGGGCACACAATGTTTCATTGCGTAAACGAGTACATACGCTAGATTCTCACGGAGTAAGCCAGGTCCTCGTAACAACCTCATCGTACTCCCCCAAATGATTTGCAGGTACGACGAGGCCATGAAGCTGGCACGCAACTTCGTGCTGCCGTATTTCGAATACGACTACGTCTCCAACGCGGTGCGGGTGGCCGTTGGAGCTGTGGAGATACCCTTGTATGCAGAAGGGAGCACTCACGCCACGTTCTACGGAGGCCTCGGCTTCTCCTACGCCGCGCAGCTGGTCAGGGCCTTCGACGAAGGTGGCTTGACGATCGACCCCCACGGCGCGATCAACGTCTCGTGGGCGCCGCCTTCGTGGAAGCGCAACTGCAGCACCGATCGTCGCTCGCCCTTCCCGGAGATCCCTGCCATCCAGGTGGCCCACGCGGCGTTTCTACAAGCGCTTGCTAACGAGTCCCAACCAGCCAAACGCCTAATGGAAGACTACACCGAGGAGCAGGTGTTCTTTATTGTGGCCTGTTTCACCTTGTGTCAGGTTGAAAGAAATGCTGAGGGCTCCTATGGCGGTGACTGCAACCGGGCGGTCAAGAACTTCGCGCCGTTCGCGGAAGCTTTCGCATGCCGGGACGGCTCGAGCATGAAGCCGACCAACCGCTGCTTGTATTTTGACTAACTTATTCGGTATTTGTAGATACGTGTGTTTTGCAGGTGGGTGATGTCAACTGGAACAAACAATTAAACTTTCGACATTTGTCTTGATTTAATACTCTTGCTTAGATTAGGTATAGCGCTTACTGCGGACATTAGGAATGTATTTTGGAAATAATACATCAAATACCACGGGAAAGTGCAGACGACATAAAGGCTTCTGCCGTTCCACTCAACGTGAAAGCAGCCGGAAGTGCAGAGCAGTGATTCGGCATAAGGGCCAGTGGAACCGTTATCCGCTCACTGCTACCACCCATCACGCTCTTCGTGTCCATGTCTCAATCCTCTCTTGTTGAATTTAGCAGATGTTCGTCCAATGCCATTCAACTTTCGCGCCTTCCCAGTGCTCGCGTGCCCCCTTCCCGAAACAGTGCGAGCGGGTTCGCACACGTGACGGCGCCTTACTGCTTTGTTTGGAACACGCCGTTCTTGGCGTCCACTTTTAAATGCAGAGCATTTCTTTAACTCACGATGTTATGCGTCCGTAAGTCGGCGTCCGCAGCATGTCCGCAGCCAGCCAGCACGTGCGCCCCTCCCCCGCTCCTCCTCGCTCTCAACAACAGGTGCGGGCGCGCATGCGCGTGCTCCGGCGCTGAAAGAGGCGTTGCAGCAGCAGGTGCTACCTCCTCTCCCTCTACTGCCCGAGCGAAGGATCCGCGGCGCGACGTTGACGTTTGGCCGCGGCTTCTCGTGCACGAAGTTCAGCGTCGGCAGCGCGCTTCAGACGCTTGCACTCGGCGTCGGCAGCGCGCCGTCTCGCCGCCTTGTCCTCTGCCGCCGTCGATGAAGAGGATGGCACAGCCCCGTTTACATTGACTCGACGAGGGCGCGTTGAGTCGAAATAAACAGGTTTTTTGGACTCGACCCCCCCATGTATAAGCGGACGGGGTGGGTCAGAGAGCCGTCGCGGCGAGTCCAGTCAACTCGGAGGCAGGGGGTGGGTTAGCTCGCTCGTCGGGCTGAGTCGGCGGGCCGCGGGGAGCAGAATACCGTATCTGCGCGGTTCTAACGCGCCCCCAATCGTAACGCGCGGGTAACTTCGCGACGAAAATTCGAAAAAAAATAAAAATGTGACACTGACGGTACTGCGCAGATGGAAAAGACATGACACCACGTACCTGGAAGAGGGAGATTTTATTTGGCGTATGCAGCTCTGGAAGCCAATAACGAATTGTGCTTCACAAGGTTGCTTATCCAGCTGCTGCTGGAAATAAAGTTATAGCGGGGAACACTGAAGCTGCCCGCTATTTCAAGTGCCTTCATCTTCATAATTCTAAGCGTTAGGGGCTAAGCAGAAGCACAAAAAAATGTGCAAACAGCTGAACCGGGGTTATGCGGCATGCCATTGAGGAATCAGTGTGCGTCGAAATTCACTCACGTGGTGTCGACGGATTGTTTTTATTGGATTGAGCTGGATTTTGCGGGTACTTTAGTGTCCGTTGCGCATGGGGACTGCTGCTGGCCGCTTTAAAGCGCTATTTCGGTTTGAGCCCTGATTGTAACGCGCACACAAATATTAGCTACCTGTTAGCAAGAGAGGGTGCGCGTTTACAATCGTGAAAATACGGTAGCCCCCCTTTTCCGGGGAACCCCGCCCGCTCCCCTCACCTCGATTTCTTTGGACTGCGGTTCATATAACTCGGACGCGTCGAGGTAAGCTGAACCCGCCACTCAACTCACCCCGCCCCCGTCGCGTCCATGTACACGGGGCTACGATGTCTTGAACTGGTACTGCAACGCTGACGTTGGCTCGCGTCGCGGTACTGGTTGAAGGTGTTGCTTCCATCGCTTATGAACTTCGACGATGGCGCACTGCCCTCCCGAGAGGGATATAAAGAAAGAAAGAAACAAAAGAATAATGACAAAGATCCAACCGATTGCCGCGCAGAGAGGGTGGGGTGCAAACGATGGCAATAATATACACGTTTACGTACTTACGTCTCTCGTCTCTCTCTCTCTCTCTCTCACTCTCGTCTCGCAACCCAACTACCCAACCCCTACGACAACAACTACAACTACCACAACCTACGCCACGTGACCACCCCCAATGCTCTTCATTTACTCGTGTCCCTCGCGCGGGGGCATGCGACGGATGATTTTTTTTTTTAAATGCGGGGCATTTCTTATTCGCACGATGTCGCGCTTCGGCGTCGGCGCCATCCACACGCTCACTGCGCATGCGCGTCGCGTCGAGGCGCAGGTGCGCGTCTCTCCCCCGTACCCTCCTCGCTCTCAACAACAGGTGCGGTGGTGCGGGAGGAGCGCGTGTACCCCGTGCGCTCCGTCGCTCTCAACAACAGCTGCGGCGGTGCGGGGGGAGCGCGTCTGTGCGCGCATGCGTCGTAGCTACCCGTGCGCTGCGTCGCGCTCAACAGTAACGGCGGCAGAGCGTGTACACGTGATAACGGCGTGGTGGGTGCGTGGAAAGTTCGCGCGCTTGTGTACGGAAGTGTGCGCATGCGCGTCTCTCCCCCGTACTCCTCTCCCTCGAACGCGGGCGGTGTGTATATAAGCGGTGGAGCGCGCGTTCGGAATTCAGTCAAGGGCGTCTTTGCTTGGCTTTCGCTTGACTTGACGCTTTGCTTGACTCGAGTAGATGCGATGGAAGCAACGTCTTCACCAGTTACGCAATCGCACGACCGCACCTCAATGACCCCTTGACAGTGCACTTTAGCGACCACAAAGCAGTCATCCTCTCCGTCCAATACAACGACGGCACCAAGCAATAAAGACAGACTTTGAACTTTACACTCCTTGCCTTCGCTTCTCCTTCATTTCAATAAATAAGAATAATAAAGACGAAATAACAATTAAGCATTCCCAAACCATACCCAATTACGCAACATTCACGCGATACCCCCACCACACTGCGACGCATTTACTCGAGTTCTCCCCGTGGGAAGATGCGGGCGGGTTTTTTTCGCTGACTACCGTAAAACCCGACTCACCGGGCGTTGATAATACTGATAATAGGATGATAATATTATTAGGGGACTTTAACTGTGTTTTAACCGCACGTGATAAGACAAGCAGCCGGCCTTTTAAGGATGCGAGCACTGAGTTGTTACATCAGCAGATTGTAGAATACGGGATGGAGGATGTTGCTGAATGTATGGAGGGAGCCAGAAGCGTACAATACACCTACTTCCAGGGTACAAGCCACGCCCGGCTGGATTGGATATACATAACTTTAGAACTGCTTCCGAAGTGCTGCAGCTACAGTGTTCTTCCAATGTCCTTTTCTGACCATTGTATTGTCAAGTGTAGGATTGGGTGCAAAAAACGGAGTAATAGTTCACATGGGACATATGGAAGTTAATGCAAAGCTTTTAAAAGACGAATCTTTTCACTAGCTTAGTCACTGGTCAAACTTAGCAAATTGAACAGGACGGCCAAAATATCGGTGGCGGCAATGTGGGAACTAACTAAACAAGCTAGTCAAAATTAAAGCTATCGAAAGGGGCAGCTGCATAAAGTACGAACAAATAAGAATGAGGAAACATCGCTACGAGCTTTGCTGCAAACATTAACAGAACAAGAAAGCAAACAGCGGGGGCTACAGAGACGATATAGACAAACAAAACAAAAAACTAGAAATAATAGATCAGGAACGTTATCAAGGAGCGCTAGTGCGAGCAAGAGCAGAACAGGTGATAGCGGGTTGATGAAAGGCCTACAAAGAGGGCTTTGGGGTTGGAGAAGGCGCACGCTAGCAGAACCATATAAGCGAGATGATTGGAATGGCGTTACATCAGACGATAAACAATCACATTGAGCGAGCGTTCTTCGAGTGCTACAAATCGCTTTTTTCGTTTCCGGGAAGTGATATTTGAAAACTCAAGAAAGAATCCTTGGCAACATGCCAAGACCTGGATGATGAAACGAAGGAGCGTTACAGCAGCCAATAACAGTAAGAGAAGTTGAAGAAGCTATTGACAATTTAAACCCGGGGAAGTCGCCGGGCCGGACGGTTAAGTGCGCAGTCTACAAAGAATTTAAAAGTGAAATAGCTACAGTTCAGTTCTAACTGCAGTTTTCAATGAAGCGTTTGATTTGAATGTCCTGCCACCCTTCTTATGGATCCGCTCACATGATATTAATCCCAAAAACAGAGTATGGGGAAAACTTAAAACAAGTGACTTCATACAGGCCCATTTCACTCACGAGTGTGATTATAAAATTTTTATGAAAATAGGCAACTAGACTTCAGGGAGTGATCCATAAAATAGGTAGGCTCTCATCAAACCTGCGGTATACGAGGGAGATCTATATGTACTAACATTCACAAGGCCAGGTGCGTGCTAGAATGTAGCGATGCCGCAAAAGTAGGTGTCGCGGTTCTTCAGGCTGGATCTCGAGAAGGCTTTTGATTGTGTGTCACATGAAGTGTTGCTTTGTATACTGGATTATATCAATGTAGGTTCTGTTATCAAAGATGGGGTGGCTCTGGCGTACCGAAATTGCACTACGCGGTTAGTGGTGAATAAGACATTGGGAGCGCCCATTGACGTGTGCAACGCTCGGTGCGCCAGGGATGCCCCACTTAACCCACTATTGTTTGTGCATTTACATTGAAACTTTGTGTTTGCGTATCCCAAAATGTGACGTAGAGATTCGTGGATTCCGCCTCCTGGAGACCGAAGTGCAGTGAAACTGCTGGCTATGGAGGATGACATGCTGTGTTCTGTGAAAACAAAGAGAGCATTTATAGAGTAGTCCAGGATCACAAAACGGTTCAGTACCACAACCGGAAGCCTAGTAAATTGGGGAAAATGTCTTGGTTTCTGGCATGGCGAATGGCAGTCCACCCCCAGCGTTTTTGCCAACGTAGCCTGGACAACAACCCCAGTTAGGTATCTGGGAGCCCCCCCTACAGTTTTTATAGGGGATTAGCGAACCATATTGGCGAGAAGCAGACAAAAGAAACTCGCTTGTGAAAGCGGACAAATGGAAAGGGGCTTATTTGTCCACGTTTGCTAGGGCGACTGTGTGTAATTTGTTCTTAGTATGCAAACTGTGGTATGTGATGCAGGTGTTGCACTGCTCACGCACAAACGTGCAAAAGTTGCATAGAGTGTTCGCTTGTTTTTATTTGGGCCTCGAATTGGAGAGGTGCAGTCGTAACAACCTTTTAGGCGTGTGAAAGATGGAGGAGTGGGCTAGCGCATTTATTTGTGCGACAACTATTTAAATAGATTTCTTTTTTTGAGAGAAGTAAGGGACCCTTTTCTTCGTACAGTGTGTCAATTAAGGCTAGGCAGGGTGCTCCCCGATTTTGTGATACGACTGAATACATGACGGGAGGTATCTTGGATATTTTTAAGGAGGTCGTGGCCAGCGTAAAGTTTTTTAAACGCAAGGGTTTTCGAAAGAGTATTTAAGTACGGTTGCGCGTAAGAAAATTGTACCATGATATTGTCGATGTTGTGTTCCCTGTTCCCATTGTACAGGGCTATGTACTTTGGAAGGCCCGGTAGCGAGTGCTTAAGAGGGTTAAAATAATGCAGATTCAACCAGGGGGTCAAATCCTTTATGTTTAGGTTACATACAGGAACATTATTAGTACGAACATCTTATGGAAGAAAGGGGGTTATTCGTACCATGGGGGCAGAGTTGTTTTAGTTGTAAATCCCCCGGAGAGACAATAGATCATGTATATTTTGCATTGTTGGAGGGAGTTATATTTTTGGGATGTACTACAGAGGACATTACACACAAAGATTTTCCACTACATCCTCACGGTATACGTTTCCTTGCAATAGACAATGAGGATAGAGTGCCTTAGTCATGGCACTGGGTCTTCATAGTATATGGCGCTCTCGTACAGCAAGGTTATACAATGATGTTGATGCGCGATGTGCAAGGGAGTATTTCAAAGAGAGCATTGGGCGATTTGTTGAAGTTATTAAGTTCCACCAGGAACTACCTGATTGGCTGCCGCAAATAGAGCAACTAATCAATATGAGGGCATTTTAAATGGACAAATTTCAGCCCTGTAGTGGCTGGCAACTCCACCTCTTGTATGTGTACATATTTGCAATGTTGAGATGTAATCTGTTGTGAATTGTCAAAGACAGGCAATAAATACGAAAAAAAAAAAGCCTGTGGCCGAGTGGTTTGGAGCGCTAGGTATGTCATCGCGAGTGTTTTGCAAGTCACGAGTTCGAGTCCCCGCGGGTACGTGCTTTTTTTTTTTTTGTAAGTTAACTTTTTCGTTTTCCGCCGATGTTTTCTGTACTGAGTTCACTTTTTTTGGGGCCGCAACGTTCATTGCTCCACGAACTAGTTCACAGAACGCGCGCAGGCTGGCACTGGCGCGCTAGCGAGTTCTCGTTGGCGTGCTGTTGCCATAAGCACCGACTGCTTGTGGGCAGTGGGCACAGGCCAGAATCAACAGACCCTTGGCCTGGTGCGAACACGCTTTTTACGATACAGGCATGAGTGAGGCAAGCTCCAAATATGGGGGAAAAGCGCATGGCATTTGAGCGTCTGCGGGGACGCGGAGGGCGTTCATGCACTGCGTAGGCCTCGGCTAGTGAATGCTACGATTCCAAGCGTCCTGGAGGCTATATCTTATGCATTTTACAGCCGACAACATGGCAGAAGCGCGGTACGATGATTACTGAGATATTGAGAATGCCCATCCAACAACGCCATCGGTTGTGTTTTACAGAACCGAAACCGAAACTTCATTGCTAACCTTGGGGCCTTGGGTATCGTCCAATCACGGTGTCCCCTCCTCCCAACGTCACAGCCTTAGTTGGTGCGGCCGCCGCAAATCGCGCATGGTAGTTTTTCTTCTTTCGCGCTTTGTAAAATAATTACCGATTTGTCAACCGGATAAACGATGAAAAGTGTGCTAATTTGAGCCAGTCTACGCAGTGCAAGCAAAAACGGGAGCTTGACAAATTCACTTCAGTGTCCCTTTCATAGATTATGAGAAAGCATTTGACTCTGTCGAAACCTCAGCAGTCATTCAGGCATTGCGGAACCAGGGTGTAGATGACCATTGCGTAAGAATGCTACAGTATATCTACTATGGGCAGGGGCGGATCCAGGTTTTTTCTGAGAGTGGGGTCAGCTTCAATCAGTGACGATGATGATGATCATGAGGAGGAGGAGGAGCGGGAGGAGTCTTTTTTATTTGCAATATTCGGAAAAGCAAAAATTTAAGAAATAAAAAATGTTTACTAGACTTTTTCTACTACCTAGGGGTCATCGTATTGGGGGTATAAGTTCAAAAATTAAGGGAGGGGTCAGAACATCCGGACCCCCCCTCTGGATCCGCCAATGACTATGGGTCCACATCTGCCATCGTCCTCCATAAGGAGAGCAGTAAAATACCTATAAGGAAGGGCGTCAGGCAAGGAGACACAATCTCTCCAATGTTATTCACCATATTCACAGCATGTTTACAAGAGGTGTTCAGAACATTGGATTGGGAACATACCATAGTAACGTCAGATTAGCTGATGCCGTCGCCTTGCTAAGTAACTCGAGGGACGAATTGCAAAGCTTGATTACAGCACTAGACAAGCACAGTAGAATCGTGGGCCTGAAAATAATATGCAGAAAACTAAAGTAATGCCGAATAACCTCAGGAGAACACAGCGGTTTGATATAGGTGGCGAGGCAGTGGAAGTGGTAAGGGAAGATATCTACTTAGGCCAAGTAGTGAACCCGGATCCCAACCATGAGGCAGATATAATTGAAGGATAAGGATAGGATGGAGTGCATACGACTGGCACTCTCATATAATGAATGGCAGCCTACCATTGTCCCTGAAGAAGAACGTGTATGACAGCTGCATCTTACCGATATTCACCTACGGGGCAGAAACTTGGAGGCTCATGAAGAGGGTGCAACTTAAATTGAGGACGACTCAGCGAGCCATGGAACGGAAGATGATAGGTGTAAAATTAAGGGACAGGAAGAGAGCGGGGTGGGTCAGGGAACAAACGCGTGTTAAGGACATATTAGTATACTCCTTAATTTCTCCTTAAATTCTCCTTAATTTCTATAGAAATTAAGGAGAAATATGGACGTTGGCAGGGCATGTAATGCGAAGGCAAGATAACCGTTGGTCATCAAAAGTAACAGAGTGGATCCCTAGAGAAGGCAAGCGCGGCAGAGGGCGACAGAAAGTTAGATGGGCAGATGAGATCAAGAAGTTTGCGTGGATAAATTGGTCGCCGTGGTGAGCCATATGTCCTGAAATTTGTATCGCACGAAGAACTAACGACTTTACAGGCATGAAAAAGTGCGGTGCGTAAAGTGGTCTTCTATTTTTGAATTTACACGCGCTCTGAACGTGCATGAATCTATGCATGCAATTAAGCTGCTGAAGAGAGATGACTTTATTTGATGCCCGAGATGGGTTCTGAAGGGTAGACGACTTGGACGGTCTCCCTCCCTCATCCGTCAGCCAGGATTACTTGGATCTGAAGGATGTCTTTAATTCGTACCACCCCAACGACAATTCGAAATTCAAGACAGCCAAGGCACCGCTAAGCGACACAAGCAACATAAGTCTGAATGCGGATGTCCAACAATTATTACGCACGCAGCTTAATCGTGGACGCTTTAGTCGACGTGTAATTTGTTACGCACGAAAACTTTTTTCAAAATACCCGCGTACAAAAGCCAAACTCGGTAAAGCATAGCACACAGCCAAGTCAAGCCATACTAAAATGGCGGCTTCCGTGACAGTTGCACGTGTGCTGTGAGCGGCGTTGTGTACAAAACGCCGGATACAAAACACTTCAGCGATGAAGAATAAACCGTTGAAGCACAAGGCAGAAAATACTTTTCGGGTATGTGTACTTGCTATTTTATGCGCTCGAAAGGTGTTGTATTATGTCGGGAAGGACATGCCGTAGGCACGACGTTTGCATTCTCGCATTCCAAACTTCGTATGACGAGTCGTGTTGTGCCGACGCTTGGCTCGCCACATCTCGATACCTGTTTTGGTGACTGCATCACTACGTTGTAATCGGATCAAAGTGAAAACCGGCCGTTTATTACGTATATGCTTGCGTGCCAGTAATGTTCTCGTCCCCGTCTGCATGAGAACCGATTTACATTTGGCTGTGTCTAGCGTTCCGTCCAGACGGAACGACAACAAGTAGTAAAGTTCCGGCCAGACGGAAGGAAGTGCCGCGGGTAACCTTCCATCCAGACGGAATCCAAATGATAGCTTAGCGTTCCGTCCAGGCGGAACGAATGTTGCGAGTGTAGAGTTCCGTCCAAATGGAATGAAAACCAGCCATCGCCTCTGCTTGCGGACGCATTAGCCGCAGGTTTGAACTCTCGGGGTCTTTATTATTTATTTATTATTCTGGTGGCCGTGCCTAGCGTTTTGTAATAGCTATACCTCGCGCCCGCTTTACAATTCACGCGGTGACGGCAGTCGGTCTTGATTTTTACTCAACCGGCCGAACCGCTACCGTTAGCTGACGCTAAGGCCGACGTAGCCATCTGTGACGTTACGTCCGATCATCTGTAATTATTGACAGTGATTAATAATTACCAGTGACTGTGGCTAGTCAGTGAGTGGAAGCGGTTTGGCCAGTCGAGTAAAATTCAAGGAAGACTGCTCTCGATGAAATACTGTGAATGGTGGCAGTTTGAAGTTGTCCGGATTGAGCTATAGTTAGTCCGATCATGTGTAATTATGAAAGTGATTAATAATTAACAGTGATTGTGGCTAGCCAGAGAGTAGAAGCGGTTTGGCCAGTTGGGTGGAGAACCGGTCCCACTGCGCGTGCGTAGAAGGGGAGAGACCGGCTGAGCGCATGCTCAGGTGCACCGACCATAGTTGCAGAATGGATAACCGGTTCCGGTATGGTACCCGGTAAGCGACTGGCGCTATTGCGTGTGCACAGAGGCAGAAAAACTGGTTGTGCGCACGCGCAGGTGCACTGGATACCGCACTGGGACTGGTTCTCCGTTCTGCTATAACTCTCCGTTCGGCTATAACTCCCCAATGAGTGGAGAACCGGTCCCAGTACGGCACCTGGTAGGAGACCGGTGCTCTTGCGCAAGCGCAGAGGTGGAAAGACTGGTTGTGCGCATGTGCAGGTGTACCGGTTACTGTACCAGGACTGGTTCTTCGCTCTGCTGTAACTCTAATCTTGGCGATCTGCTATAACTCTAATCTTGGCGAAAGGTTGCCATGCAACCGGTACGGAGAGCATCTTTGAAGAGCAATTGTCGTCGAAGCGTGATCGCGTCACAAAGCACAGGAAGCTCAAAATATCTTTATAAATATATTAACCAATGTGACTCCTTGTGTATTGAGCTGACCGAAGTAAATGCTCAGCACCGCTGCTCATCTAGCTTGTGAGGTTTTCTATGTTCTCCCAGCATTTTCTATGGGTGTGAACATTTATCTACTAGCATCATTGACATGTTTCGTTGCATATGGAACGATGTCAAAGACAAAGCCACTTAGCATGCTGGCTGACAGGCTGTGCCCCCCATGGCTAGAAAGAAGGTACGCCATTTGCTGTAGTGTCAGTCTGTGTGAAAGCTGGGGGAGTCGTGGTGGTGGCTTAGTAGTTAAGGATTTGTGCTGGTGAGCCCAAGGATGCCGGTTTTGATCCCGGCTGCGGTGGCCACTTTTAAAGGAGCACTGACACCAATTTTCGGCGTTAATATTATTGCACAGTTCGCTTCCTTTACTCAGCAGAATACCCTGGGTGAAATATTAGCGGCCTGCGACGCGAAGAACATACTTCTATTGAACCTCATTTATTGCGCCGACAAAGCAGCGCGCAGAGCATCACTCAGCAAATGGACATCATCGTGACATCATCCTGTGAAACCCAAAAGGAGTGACGCAGCAGTGTGCGTCAAAAACTTGTGACATCACTTCATGCACGCTCGCGGCCGCTCGCAGCCCCGCGAGCGGTGAGCACGTTCAGCTCCGGCGGCGGCGCAGTCAAAACAATGCCCCACTGGCCTCCGCAGTGTTTTGACGTCCGCACAAAGCGGTGAGGTCATGCCGGGATTCTGTCATATGCGCCTTTCGGGATGAAAGCGCGAGAATATGAAACAAATGATTTTCCTACCGTTCAATGTAATTAATTATCGCGCGATGAAGTATATAAAGTACTGTTTCGGATTCGCCAGAATAAAAGTGGAACATAAAATTTTTGTGTCAGTACTCCTTTAAGATGGAGGAGAAAAGCCAAAATGCGTGTGCGTCGAGATTTTGGTGCACGCCTAAAGATCCCCAAATTGTCAGAAATAACCTGGAGCTCTCTGCTACGGCGTGCCAAGGTACAGCTTCGGCGCATTAAACCCTGGAAATTTGATTTTGAAAGTTGTGGGAGTATAGCTGGCCCATCTCTCTGCAGCTGTGCTTATTGGTTGTCTTTGAACTTGTTCTCTGCAGTTCCAGTCGTTCTCCGAGCGACTGTCGAACATCAACATCGATGTCATCCACCGAGTGGGACCGCACAGGAGGGCCACTCCGTTTGAGAGCGAGACGTTTCTCGAAGAAGCCCTGAACAAGTGGTCTGAACTGAACTGCACCGAAGATTTTGGTGAGCCTGCAGCCCGTTTTCGTGCCACCAAGAAGCAGGGAATTTTTATAGGCGAAACCTCTTAGGGGCTGGGGCTGTTGGTGTCTCCTGTCGTCGTCGTCGTAATTGTCATGCCATGTAGTCACGGTACTAAAACACCAAAAAACTCGTTTTCGCCTCGTGCTAGAACTTAACGTGTATGAAAAAAAAAACACAGGGACACTCGTTTATGCCTCCTTCTTGGCCGCTTCGTAACACGTACTAAAAAAGCACCGGGAAACTCGTTTACGTTTCATGCTAGAATGTGATGCGTGTAAAAATCATTGGGACACTCATTACGCCTCGCGCTTGAGCACTTCGTAACGCATACTAAAAAAAACACCAGGAAACTTGTTTGCACCTCGCGTTAGAGCTCGTGCTTCAAAGAACAAGAGAGTTTTACAGTAAAGTTTTATACCTCTACCCCCTAACGGTTTTATCTTTTTTGGCGAAAACGTCAAGGCGCCAAGAATACACTTACACACTGCATGCTTTGCCCATTCCCCAGCTTTCACGTTTGTGGAGATGGCTGTGGATTTTTTTTTTCATGTTTCCACTGGCTTTCTGCAGCCCTTGAAAGTGTCTGCATTATGCAACTGCCATTTGTTTTGCAACTCTATTTGTTGTTGACAAGTGTTCGGTGGCTGGAGAGTGTTACGTTGAAGGTGGGGTTACCTTGTTTGATACATTCAAAGCACCTTTCATTGCGTTTCAGACAAACTCAGGCATGACATCGGTGTGGAGATCCACACATTGCCCCAGATTGTGCTTCGCAAGGTAATTCGTTTTCCTTTATTTCACCATTTTTGCGGTTACATTTCACAGGCATTGATAACAGAAGGTAGTGTTCTGAGCGGACATGAAGCAGGTTTGTGTCGTACGGGTTGTACAGTGTTGTACGGGGTGCACAGTAACAATAGCATACAACCCGCCACGGTGGCTCAGTGGCTAAGGTGTTGCGCTGCTGAGCACGAGGTCGCGGGTTCAATTCCCGGCTGCGGCGGCTGCTTTTCTGATGGAGGCGAAAAGCAAAACGCCCGTGTGTGCGAGATTTCGATGCACGTTAAAGGTCCCCAGGTTGTCAAAACTAATCCGTAGCCCTCCACTACGGCGCGCCTCATCGTCTGCGTTGCGTCGGTGCGTTAAACCCCACAATCAATCAATCAACAATGGCGTACAGGTGTCGAGTGCTGTAATCCATGGGTGGGTCTTGGGAAGCTTTTCTGGGGCATTACCCCCTCTCATCCTCTTCTTGCGAATTGACGTACATGCCTTGCTTTTAACAATGAAATGTGTGTTTTTACGGGGGGCTCTTGTACAGTTGTGCTGACTATTTTTGTCCACGCAGGATGCCCTCCTTGACATCATCAAGACGCAGCTGGGAAACCTCGAGAACAAGGCGCTTGATGCCGTCCTTGAGTAAGTGGCAAGATGAATACTGGCCTCTGCTGTTGGGGCGATAGCGGTTGTTACGTTTGGCTGTGCACTTCGCTGGACCTTTTTACCGGTTCATGAAACATCCTCGCCGCGAAATCCCTCCCCCCCACACCCACCCCTCACCGGTTCTTTTTAACACGAAAGTTTTTTATGAAATGGCATCGCCAGAAAAACTTCCATTGCCGCGGCTGCGCCAGGATTCCAGCCGGGATCTTCGCCGCCGCTAGCGGGAGCTGCCGCCCGCTTTACCGACTGCGCTATGAGCTGAAGCACAAACAGCTGTGAACGCGCCATATATCCTTCCTGTAACCTCCTCCATTTAGATGGTGCTGCCATCTAAGAGAGGGAAAGCAAAGTAGTGCATCACTGTGCTAATGAGCACCGACAGTTGGTGCCAGCTGAGCTCATCGCAACGCAACCGTCTGCCCTACACTCCACAGAGCAGGGACGCGGTGGTCGCACATTTGCCATAGCGACGCCACAGGCGTCGCTCACCAAGCACACTTACAAGACAGCCCCGCAAATCATGCTCCGGACCGTGAGTTCATTAAGCAATTAGTTCGGTTTCGTTCGCATAGTTTGCGAGTGCCTGTGGTTTCATTCAGGTTTACGCAGTGCTCCGGCGCGTGCAATCCAGTGTCTACGTTGATGCGCCTGACGGTGTCATACCAACAAAGTATAAATGGCGATGTTCAAGTTCATATCGATGCACAATAAACATTCAACTGATCCTGTGAAGGCACATTTCGCTTTCGTGTTTTACCGATTGCTATGAAAGAGGGATCAACCACATTTTTTTTTTTTACGTGAGAGCCACAGCAGCAGGTGCTTATTGCTGAGAGTAATCTGCAGTGTGCGAAGTGCCTTTTTCTGTACTTTTTTGTTTCATCTTTGTTACTACGTCACTGGTAGCCATATGCTCGCGGCGTGGGCAGCTGCAAACATATTTGCCCCTTCCCTTTGTGACATTTTTCTTTTTCCTCAAAAAAAGCGGTAGCTAGAAAGGTGCAGTGCCAGAAAGTAGCTGCTGCCCAAGCAGCAAGGTGAGAATACTCTTGGTTGCTCATACTGACTCGAGCTCTCTGGGAGAAGGCTGGACCGACCCGCCGCGGTGGCTCAGTGGCTAAGGCATTGCGCTGCTGAAGCACGAGGTCGCGGGTTCGATTCCCGGCCGCGCGGCCGCTTTTCTGATGGAGGCGAAAAGCACAAACGCCCGTGTGTACGAGATTTCGGCGCACGATAAGGATCCCCAGGTGGTCAAAATTAATCCGGAGCCCTCCACTACGGCGCGCCTCATCGCCTGCGTTGTGTCGGCGCGTTAAACCCTACAATCAATCAATCAATCAGAAGGCTGGACCGGCTGCGTGCGCATGCGCCGATCACTGTTGGAAGAAGTTCCATCGCGCACTTTAATAACGTTTGATGCGTATCGCTTGCTTGGCTGACTTCCTCCTCCGCCTGCTGTGCATACTGTGAATAAGGGTGTGCATTTGGACAATGTGGAGGGTGTTGCTGCCGCGGGTAGCGTGGAAATTGAAGTGTAAATGATGCGTCTTTTGGCCTGGCTGTACACTTTTACTGGGCTCTTGTGCAAAAACTGTACCGGGCTGGTTCAGTGTCGCTCTCGTGGATCCATTTTGGTGCCCGAGCTGGGAAGTTGTAACACTGCTAGCTGCATGGAAGGTAATTTCAAAAAAGTACTTTTTTGAGGAAAAAATTGGCGTAGCCTGCACTAGTGGTGCAAGGTTGGAGAAAAAGCGGAGCTGGGGGTAGACCTGGCCTCTTCCAGTTTTGCTAGGCTTTGCTAAGTTTTGTTTAGGTTTGGCTATGTTCTTGCTAGGCTAGGCTAAAGTGTCGAGAGGTGAGGTCAAGTTTAGCCAGATTTTACTAGGACGTTCCAGTTGGTCCCGCACACTGACAGCGGCTCTTACTGGGGAGGAGAAGCTAGGCCGACCCCCAGCTCCACTGTTTCGAGAGCCTTGCACTGCTAGTGCAAGCTGCACCAATTTTTTGCATTTTAGTAGCCCGAGAAAGACTACCACCTTAAAAAAGGTATACGCCTCGAGATTCGCGATCGCTGCGCCGCCTGCCGCCGCTTCTCCGCGGCGTTTGCGGGATTAGCGCTGCGTGGCTGATAGGTGGTCATGCAGTGTTTTGGTTCCTTTCGATTCCCTTTGCCTTTCTGCCGCTCTAAACAACTTGTTTTGGTGACGTCTGTAAGCTAACTGAACGTTTAGGGCACTTAAAAAAAAAAAACAGCTGCGTCTTGGAAGAACGCGCCAGCGCCAACAAGAGCTACCCGGGGAGGCGTTTCTGCGCGCTTCTTGGCCGCTCTTGCGGGCGTCGGCGATGGCAGCAGCATATCACCGCTGTCACCTTCGAACCCGTCAGCACAAGTGAATTCTATTTATTGTCGCCTCGTTTAGACCTGATATTCTCACTGTAAGGGGTTGGTTCGTTTTGCAGCGCAGACAACAAATGCGGCTTTGCTTCGAATATGTACGTCGTAGAAAAATATGTTTCGGGGACGTGATAACCCAATAGCTGACAAAAACTTGTGCCTTTTATGGGAATATAAGCCACGCGAAAATGTTAAGTACACTCAAAGGCGGTGCATTGTCAGATATGTGCCCACTCATGCCTTATAATAAGAACCAAGGTATATGTTAATGAAACCACGGGAAAATGAATGGTCTGCAAGTAAGGAATAAATAGAATAGTCGTACGGGAATGAAAAAAAAAACCGAGTGCAGCTTCTGAATGCTAAAGACGTTTGTCTTGAGCAAGGTATACTATTCACAGACCAACTAGATGCGAAAGGCACTGGTAATTTCGCAAGATATGGGGGGGGGGGGGGGGGGGATGAGGAGGAGGACGCTCAACTATCGTTGTTTACTAATGCGGAGCGAAATCAACGAATGAACGTTTTAGTAATCACACACACAAGCTGCGTGTTAACTTTTCTTTTGTTTTTCGCCTTGAAAAACGGCTGATCACTCGGCGGACTCATTTTTTGAAGAATACAGGCTAGGGCAGTTCACAAGCGATACGAGGTGTCGTTGGAAGAGTTGATTGATTGATTACAGGGTTTAACGCGCCGACGCAACGGAGACGATGAGGCACGCCGTAGTGGAGGGCTCCGGATTAATTTTGACCACCTGGAGATCCTTAACGTGCGCCGAAATCTCGTACACACGGGCTCGTTGGAAGAGTGTCGTATCTGATAAGGGTCTCTGATTTCGGTTTTATGCTAGATTCTGCAGTCTCCCTGTGTCATGACTCATATGACGATGTTTCGAAGAAGAGTTTGGTCACGGACGCGGATTACTCTATAAGCCCATCTTCGCGCTTCTCGTGGAGGATAAATGTAACACGTGAATCTTTGCGAGCGCTCATCTCGGGACAAGACGACCCAGCATTAAATTTGTCATCGCGTGCTGACTCCGGAGTGTAATTTTGCATTATCCATCGTACTTCTTTGGTACGATGTTTGTGAAATTTATGCCGCATTGGCTTGTCATGGTACTGATCAATATCTGATATGCGATATTGGCAGGCGTAACTTGCGTGCTGTCAGGTATGAGTGCTCCGCTGGATTTTGTAAGTGCACAAAGTCGATTTACATCATAGTGTGTATGGCCGCAACATGACCATCGGAGGAAACACTGCTTACGGAGACACTGTCACTAAATTACAGGGCAGCGGAATTACAATCAGCTGCATGCAAATGCTGGCTTCAGGACGCCGGCCTGGGACGCACGCCCGGCACTCATATAGATCTCACTAAGATCGCGTCATAAACGTTTATACTCTCGTGAACATACCACGCTTGCAAACAGAGTGCCTGCTCCACGTTATTCGGTATTTCGAACGCGGATAAACGGTAAATCGCTGTCTTGAACGAGCCCCAAAAGCAATAGCTACAGGCGGGAGCGGGCCGGGGACTCCCGCGCCTGCTTTCGAAACGGGCCGCTAGGGGGATTTCAGTGGCGCCCCTACAGGCCGCGCTCGAGGCGTATAGTAAGAGGTATTCACACTCGAGCAGGCGCGAAAGCCGGCTTCACTGTTATTATACCCTATCTGCAGTGGTGCACCCTTTACAGGAGGCAGTTTTTTTTTTCCTTTTTTTTGCTAACGCCACTGGATCAAGCTCAAGCTTAAACAGCTTTGCTGTTAAAAAGACGTAATGAGAAGTAGCGAAGTCGCAGAAAGCACTTATTTTTGACCCCCGTGCACCCACGCTACAACCTCGCCAGATATACTGCTGCAAGGCAGGTGTTTGATAAAGTACGTGTTCTTTGCTTTTGTGGTTGCTTTTTCAAACCTCATTCTCGATGTTTCCCACAGCCTCACAGTGGCACTGGCCAGGGACCTGCAGTACGACTTCTACCCGAGCTTCCCCGAGGTCTTCCGGCTTGTGTGCGGCCATCTGGGGACTCGGGACCCCGAGCTGCTGGAGCGCATCTTTGTCTGCCTCTCGTACCTGTTCAAGTTCCTCTGGCGCTACATGGTCAAGGACATTGACCTCATCTTCAAGTGAGCACCACTTTTCCCCCTCCTGTTGACCCCAAGACGCCGTTCTGGGGCCTCTGTTGGCACGTGTCATTGAATCGCTAAGGCTGGGAGTGCAGGGGAGTGAAAATTCAGGGTTAATTCGTCATTCATAGAAATCGGTGAGAATACAAAACACAAAGCGACGGATGGGCGTATTTGATATGCCTGCGAAATTGCGAGTATCTGACTTGCTGAGTATGGTGTTTACATTAATCAGACAAGATATTTGTAGTGTTGTGCATTTACACCAGATGGCCTTCTGAGTAATTGGACGCACAATGGATGGCACCACTGCGCTAGTGTGTATATTACCGATACTCGCTGATTAAATGGGATTATTGTCATGGATCGTACAGTGGTGTAGTGTGTTTACTTTTGCGTGTCACCATGCTGGCTATACGACAATATTTTTTTAAAGTTCTTTATGGCTGTTCTAATGGTGGTCCTAGAGCACAATTGGACAGGTTTTCAGGAAATGAGTGGTGCCCTAAAGTCAGTTAGGTTGGTGATAAATGGATCTCGGTTTGGAGTGGCTTGCCAGAGCAACGAAAAACACTTCCTGCCCTCACTTTAGGACTGTTTGGTGGGAGCATGAAATTGTTTTTTTTTTTTCTGTTGTACGACGAGGGGAAATTTAGCTGGGTGTGTTGCTCTAGTGTTGATGGAAAGGGAAACACAAAATACACACAGCCACATTCTTGAACACTAAATGCATGATGATAAGAAACTCTATGTCGCAAAATGTATCTCGGGTCTTTCTCTACAGGGCTGTGCTCGTGTCTAGCTTTGGAGTGTTTAGTTCCAAGTTTGGAATACTTGTGTAGCGTATTGTAAGTGAAGCACCTTGTTGCTGCACTGAGCCTGGAGTCTCTTTTTGTTTGTTTATTTACTTGGGCGAATTGACGTAACATTGTGATGGGTGCATCACTCCAGGTTGTATGTTCCGCTGCTTGGATCCCAGCAGAAGAAGTACGTCCGGGATTTCGCCGCCGAGAGCTTTGCATTTCTGCTTCGTAAGGTGAGTACCGCCTGTGGCACACAAAGGTGGTTCTAAGAAAAAGGAAGAAGAAGGGATAAAGTTGTCACTTCTAGAACTAAAGGGTTACATTTTGTGCTTCGGCATTCAACGCGCTTACCTCTTGCTCCCACAGGTGACTGACAAGGGCAAGCTTGTGGACATGATGCTTTCTTACCTTGAGACCCATCCCCAGGTTCGTCTGCGCTTTATTTTGCACCTGTGGGTGCTTTATTTTGCACTGGTTTGCACTTTGTCTGCACCGGTGTATTTTGTTCGTTAACTGCTTGTGCACTATTGCAGAACTCGGACGGCATTGGTCGCCTGCTGTTCGAAGCCGTGAAGGGAGTCAAGGGGCAGACGCACAGCTGCTTGGACACGGTATGTTGGCTCATTCTTTGCTGGCTTGCCTGTTGTGGCATTTCAGTTTATGCGGACTTCTGCGCTCATTCAGTGCACCAGCACATGCCTAGTTTGCGGGACGTGCTAATGGGCTGCATTGTACTTATAGTGTAATACCCGTGCCACACGTACATGAAAAATGACATTAATGCTTATTGCCTTAAGTTTTAATGCCATTAATTTGCTGCTCCACGCAAAAATCTAATGCCATTCGCTCTAATGTCATTTTAGGTTTAAGGAGTTCCGCACAACTCATTTACCTTTGCGAACGCCTTAAATCTGCCTACTCTCGAATGCGATGAGCACCAAATGAAGCCAACGAAACTCTCAGCACCAAAGTGTTGACGCGGAAATGTAGCTGAACTTCGAAATAAGATGATTTTTTGTGCACAATTGGTGGTGAAGTTTGGAAGAAGACGAAGTTCGCTAGAACAGAGGCTAAAGTAAGAACATCGCGTTATTCTTCGTGTTAAATTTTTCGGATTTGGCTACCGCTGGCCGGCGACGGCATGCTAAAACCACTTTTAGAAACGGCTCACACCATTTTTAAGAAAACACTATTTCTCATAAATTTTTTTTTTTTCGCAAAAGCAGTTTTAATCCTTGTAAGGCATTTTTCTCTACGTTAAAGACTTCTAAAATATGAGTGAATTTCTCTTTCTGGTCATGATCACCATCATGCCTAACACATTTAATGCCTTTGCATTTTTGCGTGTAGCATGGCCCACCCAATTAATGACATTTGTTATCTTAACCCTTAAACACTTAATGTCATTTTTCGTGTACGTGTGGCACGGGTATTAAGGGAGGAACATAAGCTGTACTCTCCTTTTTACTCGCGTTGCAAAAAATTAGCCGGTCTTCGCTGACTTAACGTTGCAAATGCTGATGCTAACAGCAAAGCTGCCTGGTGTTCCCTAATTGCAAGGCTAAGCTTCATAGAGCTTCGCATAGCCAGCAAATCGATCCCTGTTCGTACCGATTCATTTCTGCCGTGTTCCACAGCTCGCGCCATCTACTGGAACCTTTCGTTACTTTTGAACTTGGAACGTTGCCACAAGAGGGCACCTTGAACACTTTTTTTTTTTGCGGAGTATTTTTTTTATTTGCTATCACAAAAATCAAGCAGCCATGTATTTTTACATAAAAGAACGTTGCAAATACAACTTATGTATTAATGCCTTGCCTCATATGTGCTTAATGTTTTCTTCTTGCTCAACAATTTTGACGGGTATAAACATTGTCACCAGTTTTAGTTTAGAAAATATTCTTCTATATAAACGTCTCGTTCAAGCATTCTTTTAACTTGCTGCACATGTGCTTGGCGCTTGGTCTCCCCATTGCTAGGCTATGTCCTCTCCACATCACCACGACCGACCGCGTTACCACATTTCGTCCCATAAAAGTTTGAACGAAGAACAGCTGCACTGTTAAAAGAACAGCTTTGTCGGGTGACAGAAATCAAGTTACGTTTAAATCGAACATTGTTGGCGAGTGTCGAGTTCCGATCGTTGTAAAGGATGCTCTTGTGTGTCTCTCCTGCAGCCAACGTGATGTCCTTTTCTCTGACAGGTGCTGCCTTTGGCCCTGAAGCGACTGGACGGCTCCGTGTGCAGCGCGGAGTTTGCCCGTCGAGCGCTGCAGCAGACCTTCACCGCTCTGGGCCAGCATCTAGCCGGTAGCCCGGAGAATTCCTCTCCCGTCTGGAACTGCCTCAAGGTGGGCCTCATTTTTTTTGGAAAAAAGGCACCACCTGAGGTGTATTTCCTTTTTTTTAACTCCACGTGGGATAAGATGTAAGTCCGTACGCTTGAATCACCATCATGATTTATGCACTCCCGAAATTAGGAGTACATTTCACGCCTCTGGTGGCAAGCCATCACATTAGTGTGGTGCGATGGCTTTCTCGGGATCTTCGTTCTTTCTGGGGGTCGTGAACCGTAATCTCGTGGGAGGCAGTGATGCAACCTTTTGTAGGATGGGCTAAGAAGTTGTGATTGCACTCTTTCATAAATAAACAATGATGGATCGCACTATACCTCCCATTAGTAGAGAAGCAAGCGGACAAAGAAGTGGACATTTATCACCAATAGTTATATGTTTTAGTGATTGCTCTAAAAGTGTAAATAATAACCGCGAATCACGCTTTGCGTTATTCAGGAGCATTCTGGTTGCTTTTTGCGTGCACAACGCAAGCACACACAGGAAAGTCGCCATGGACAGGTCCATTAAAGGAGCCATGAAGAGAAAATACAACTTCGTTTAATTTGAAAGAACTAGGATTCAGTATCTCACTCAGCTCCATTACAGCCACAAAAGGTGTTTTTTAACAAAAAAAAAAGCAAGAAGTATTTAAAAGCTTTCAAATTTTGCGCCACAGTGACGTGTTATGAGCAAGGATGACGTCATACGGGCCAACAATAAAACATAATTTTCAGTGCGTTAAGGGGGGACGAGGGTCTTAAAACTAACTTTTTTGTTTATGGGTAGAAACTTATGAAAATTTGCACACGGATGTGCTTTTTCTCTGTAGATTTCAAATATTGCAATTATATTGAGCTGGTGCTGTTAGTTCAAAAGTTATCATACAAAGTCTAAACCGCAATTAGGTAATTTCTTACGCAGCTTTAATGAACTTTCGCATTGCATTTTGTCGCTTTTAATTACACGAATGGATAGCCAGAGAGTTCCCATACCCGATACATTCTTCGTTTTCTCTAAAGTCACAGCATCCTAAAAAAATATGTCAAGTACAAAAATGGCAGTATTAGATATTTTGGCTCATCAAAATAACTGCAAGTCATTATTTATGCGTAGCCTAAACAGAAAAACTAAGAATGTCATCGGCTGCCTCAGGCTGTACTGAAAAAAATGGTACCAAGATTGACCTTATGAAGCAAAAAAGAAGTTTTCCTAAAAGCTGCGTAAGGCTGAGGGAAGTTACCAAAAATATGAAACTGAGAAACTTGCATTTGAAGTTTGGCCATGTGTTATGAGATGAACCGTCAGTAGTGTAGCTTCAAAATTTCCAGTAACAAAGACATGTTCTTCCCATTTTCAAATCTGTCTTTCGATTCCAAAAATGTCAACTAGAACTGGAGATACAAAGGCCAAGTAACGGACCCAATCAGGAATTTAGCAAAATTTATCGACTTCGAATCGGTTGGCATTTTGCTAGCGTTGTGAAATCTGGTGGTGTCTTGCTGGCGTCGTGAAAACTGCAACAGTCCTTCGTGAAGGTGCCAGTCATCTATTACAGTGCACTGTGGTACCCAGAATATTGTGTACGGCAAAAGTGTGAGGGTGAAAACTTGCTTTAGGTGCCCCCCTTTTTTTTTGTTCTTTGGTGAGGCTATTTCATTCGCGTTTTTATGCTGGAAGTTTGAGAGGATACAGGGGTGGGACACTGCGGCAGTGCGTTTCCGCAAATGCATCAATGTTGTTGGCCCTCAAGAGTTTTGGGGAAAATAAATGTAGCCGAAAGGCAAACTTTCTTGGCCTATGGGGATAAACCCATAAGACGCCTTTTTCCTTCAAGCCGTGCATGGTGCGGCTATCTCCATTGGACATCACGGTTGTGTACCGCAGCCCATTCTTGGAGAGCGAGCGCTTGAACATTATCAGGGCTGCCTCTACATCCATGCGTCCTGCACCACAGTCAATGTTTCGCTGAGACTCATGGTCTGCCAGCCAATCTTCGTAGCCCTCATCTGAAGCTTTGGGTCCGATGGCGCAACCTAAGCAAAAGTTAAAAAGGACTACATGATCAATCACCAAGCCGGTGTACACTTCAATGATGCAGCCCACTCCAATGTGTGACAACCGTCCCCTTGTCATCCACGTGCCATCAAACATCACATCTATGTTGTTTGGCGGCTGACCAAGGTTCGAGTACAAGTCCTTGATGGCACGCACACTATCAGCTTCAGAGGCTGCTGCAGTGTCCTCGCAAACCTGAACCACTTTCCTCAAGTGCGCTTTGGAATGTCTTGTGGTGCAGGCCTCTGTGGGACAAGTTCATACCAGCACAAAAATCTGACAGAGCAGTCACCCCCTTCCCGAGCTTTGATACTTTTCAAAGCCCTCATATTCACTTCAAAAAGAGTTTGATTGATTGATTGTGGGGTTTAACGCGCCGACGCAAACGCAGGCGATGAGGCGCGCCGTAGTGGAGGGCTCCGGATTAATTTGACCACCTGGGGATCTTTATCGTGCGCCGAAATCTCGTACACACGGGCGTTTTTTGCTTTTCGCCTCCATCAGAAAAGCGGCCGCCGCGGCCGGGAATCGAACCCGCGACCTCGTGCTCAGCAGCGCAACGCTTCAAAAAGAGTGATATTGCCAGATCCTTCGGTCCTTGGCGAGGAAAAACGTTCCACACGGTGTTCACAAACCGAGCACGTTCACCTCGAACTTCACGGAGAGCCGTACTGCCGGTCAGGCTTCCTCAAATCCGCGCCGCCAGCCCGCACTTGCCGCACCTGACGTGCGCAAAAAGGTCCTTCAGCATTGCAAAAATCCACTAAGACAAAATCTGTGCCGGATTCTTCCTCTGAGTGCGCCAAATCCACTTCAAGGAGGTCGAATTTCCGCTGCGTTGCTGACTTGGTCTCCATTCCGCGCTTGACCTCGTCCGCGTGTTCCGTACGCGCGGCGATCTCCCTCCGCCGTGTAATACCCTCGTGTCAAGCCGGCAGGACGTGCTTGGACCTAGTATGGATTCCGGAGGTGGTGGTCAGGCGATGGGGCAGGCGAGGCAATACGAGGCGGCGAACGATTCTCCATCCGGCGGAGTCGAGCGGCCCGAAGTACGCACCACGCGACCTTTGGATAGGCCGGACGACGCTTTCGCTTTCCGTGCGCATGACGGGTTTGTCTTCTTCAACGTACGTCTCCTGGACATCATTCACGAAGTACGCGATGGAAGAATTAGAAAAAACTGTAAAAAAAAAAACTGCTTCTAAGCGAGCGCTGCGCCAGAAGAGCGGACTCCGTCAGACGCGCGTAGCAGACGCCATGATGGCGACCGCCATGACAGCAGTCGCGCCGACCAATGGGAGGGGTCGTATGGCGAACTCAAACCGCGCGCGCCCGCTCTAGCCATCGGCGGCCGCAGAAGGTGCCTTCGGAAAACTGGCAAGGGCGGTCGTTATACTCAAGCGACGCCATTTTGAGATATCGCAATATGCGCACAAAGAAACAAGCTTCAAAACAAGACCAAGATGGCGGGCGATCGGTTGGCTGCTTCGCCCGCGGGGCGCGCGGGGAATTTGAAGCAAACTTTTTGCCCAATTCCCGGGCATTTCGGTGGTCCCTCGAGGCGTTTCAAAACATGATTTTAGAGTATTTCCCGATGGAATTTCGTCGTTGATATTTTGAAGGCAGGTGCTTGAAGGTACAATAATTCCAAAAATTGGATTTTTCTCAAAATCGATATTTGGCCATTTTTGACCATTCTAAGACCCGCGTCCCCCCTTAACTGCCCGTTAGCGTTCAAGTGATGCGGTCAAATGTAACTAGAGGACCCCATTACGACTTGCCAGTCATGTGTCCTCGTCGACAGGTCAGTTAGGTGGCCGCCAATGCCACAAACAAGGTTCCGTTGACGTCATAGAAAGTTGCTGGGAAATGGCTAGGGGGTCGCGACTTCGGCTTCACACGTTTTGTTAATATCTCCGTTATTGGTTCTGAAGATTGCGATGATATGGTATCATTGTTATCGAGACTAAGCAGTCTTTCTAATAAACCCAACTTGTATTTTGTCTTCATGGCTCCTTTAAAGGGACACTAAAGGCAACCAGCAAGTTGGTTTTATATCAAAGTGCAACCTCCTTTCCATAGCCATTTTAGCGTCGATTCGGTGCAGAAAGATGCCTGAGTTGTTGATGAATCGCTAATCAAACGCTGATCAAACGTGACGCAAACAGTGACTGCAGCTGCTGTTTGCATCATGATAAACTGGAAGCGAGGGCGGCAGTGGGGATGGGCAGCGGTATGGAAGGAACCGAATACAGTGCTACGGCGTACTGAGCTGTTTGGCCAGTTTCGGTTAATCAGTTGTGCTTTCCCGAACTCCCGAGTCTTTTGCAGCGCCGGCCCACTTAGCGAAGTGTTCCTTTTAATGGGATCTGTGATCAGTATTGACCCTTTGTTGAAGAAAAACATTGTCCTTTTTAGACCCCGCGAATGTTGGCATCAAACCAACCGCTTGTGCGTAGCTCGCATGCTTTCTTGAAAAGTGGTACCACCACCCCAAATACAAACTTGTAGCGCCCCAAATACAAAGATGCTGCGCACGCCAGATGTTTTAACCACTGCCGGTGCAAGTTGCATCGCATAGCAAGTGGTGGCGGCGGAACCTGTCTTCACAGTTTCCCTATTTTCTACCTTATTTTAAAAGAACCTACGCTTAAGAGTGGTACATTTGTGTTCTTGGTGAGCTAGTTTATCGATCTTGAGCAACCTGTACTTTGACTGCAGTGTCCCTTTTGCTATTTCGAAGCTAGCTTCTGCACAATGCTGATTTTATTTTATTTCTGCATTACCCAATGTACAGGTAGAGACATGTGATTTTCTTCTCTTTTCAAGGTTGGGCAAACACCATTGGTATAGGGATTTTTCTATTTGAGTTAGCTTGTGCGTTGTCCTCGATAAGAACTCCATCATTGCTGTGTTGTTTTTCTAACCCTCAAATGTGGACCCAAGAACCACACCCGACATCCTTGCGGCTTGTCAAAGTTATAAGTCACCACGTTGTCTACCTAGGCCAACAACAACAGCAGCAACAGCAGAATGATCACTAGACATATTTGTGGTCACCATTTAACTATGGTGTGATTAAAAAATATAGCTGTTTTCCATTGCATTTCTGCCTCAAAAGACAGCAGTTACAGATATAGTTAGTGAATCCCCTGCCACAGTCAGTCCATTGCTGGGTCAGAAGGCCGACAGGATCGGATTGGTTGGTTGATAATTTAGCTACCCAATGGACCTCTCCCGGGGTACGTCACGCGGCGGCCGTGACGTCACGGCGAGCGCACGTGCTGGGTGTGGCCGGGAGGGTGGTTGGCAAAACATTCGGACCCGCGTGCGGCGCGTATGCAGTGAGGCTGCATTAGACGCGCGCAAAAGTGGAGTTTGTGTTTATGTGTTCGGTTTTCTGATGCCGGTGGGTTGCTGTACTCTCGGCTAAGCAAATCGTGCGAGCAAAATCAGCGGCATCAGGCTTTGCCGCGTCCCCAAACAGGTAAATTCGGCAGGTATTGTGGGTGCGTGCAATGCGCCGAAGAGGCTAGCAGCACAAGCAGCGACATCGTCTGCTCTTACTCATAGCAACGTTTCTCATTCTCGAACTTCTGCTGTTCTTCAAAGCGCAGTCATATCGTCTACATTGGCAGTCCGCGCTGATTACTGCCATGAAATGATGCTGTTCATTTACCATCTGCTATCATGCAGCACCAGCAGAAATAGTACCGGGGTTGGGGTCAGATGGAAACTTTCTTGCTGGGAAATATTGTCATGTTTTGATGAGATAGAGTACTGTATTAAAAATACAATGAATGCCTGACCTGCTTAGCTACGCGAAATAAATGTTTCGAAGAAGTATCCGCGATAGCCGCCTGCCGCCAAATCGACCACGACAAGTTTGGTCGTATGGGGAGATCTGTTCAAGACGAACAAAATTCATTGCTTGTAAATGCAATAAAGTTTTACCTTGATCAAAGATATTATGCCTTAAGGACGTGGCAAAACTGATATGCTTGCCGTGCTCACATGCATGTAGCATCATGCCTTCGGCGTGAGATGGGCCGCTCACGCGTCTCGAAAAAACTCGATATCTGTTGGCCCTGAGCGAACGGACTCAGTGAATGTATTCTTTTGTTGCGGCCTCCCGACGCCGGCGAATTCAGCGGGTGTACAAGGACACTAACTTTAACTATCATGAAATAATGAGTACCGATAATTATTTCAGTGCCACTGTCGCAAGCTATGCGCACTAACAATATGTGGCTGCTATGTTACTCTCACAATGGCGATGAGCCGTTTCGCGATTTTACTTGGGAAAAATGTAACAAAGCAATCGGTCACCTATGTATGAGCACGACATCATCGCGATAATTTTATTTGAATAATTTTTGGTTTTTGCTCTTTATATTTTTGTTTCGTTGCTGCTAATTTTACTTTTTAATCTTTTCATGCTTTACCTTTCCTTTCCCCCCTCGACATGAAATCGTTCGTAAGCCACTGTCTCCGGGCGACGCAGAGATACCAAGAACAGGGAGCGTATACGCTGCCTGAGGCACCGCGCTCAGCTTAAGCGGACCTCGAAAACAACAATGAATGAGCTTTCCTTGGTATGTGTCCTAACATAAAGCATCATAACAAAACATTCTTGGAACGCGTCGCAAACGCATCAATCTTCAGAATGACTCGTTAATGCTGTTCTGTCACGCACTGATTATCCGAAAGCGTCACTCGTCATATACGAAAGTGTTGCGGAGGTTGTTGGTGCAGAAAGCTACATGGAGGTGCGACGTCCGCAGCTAGGATAGCTAGACCCCCACCTGTAATGTATGCGGCCAGCGACGGCCCGAACCATCGGCACATCATTCCTTTCGGGCATGGAGGAAGAAAAATGTTAGGAGGGAGCATGGCGTCAGGCGGCCCAGCTTCGGCTAGCCAACCTCCTCTGACGCCGCTTTCTCCTCTCCTCGGGCTCCTCCCGCGCAATGCATTATGGAAAATCCACCACGCTCAGGCCCGCGGTAGCATTTAGTGGCTCCGGCTGGCTGCCGGTGGAGATGGAGGCGAGCTGGGCGAGCGCCGTCGCCGAAGGCGCCGTACAAGATTGTTCGCCAGTGTTGCGCTCCAAGCTTCGTATCGTGGAAGTACTGCCGCTGTCGCTGTTCAAAGCAAGGCGAGACTTCGATCGCATTCTTAAGAAGCACCCACACGAGCTGCAAGCCGAATTTCACTTCTGACGTTGGATCGCTCGAACGCGCCGCCGTAAACATTCACAAGCATGGAGCGGCCTACAGCTGCGCGGTGTTTGCCAGGTGTGCTGTGACGTTTGCGTTTGGCATTCTGCTGAGTTATCGCGCGTAACGAGTGTCGTGTCGGCGGGGAGGTGGTGAGAGATTAGCTTTGGTTTCGCTCGCGCGCGCTTTTGCATACGTTCGCCTTTTCGGTGCTCCGGCGTGGTGGTACGTTTTTATCTACTTCAGTGCACTGGAAAACAAAGGGTTCAGAACCCTTATGTTGGGTGTGACCACCTCGCGTCGCAAGCAGTACGCCGGCTGTTTGTCCGCTGAGGACCGCTCGATCGGTGCGATACGTATATATAAAAAAAAAAAACGAATGCTAGATTACGTCTGGGAGAGACCTTGCTGAATTTTGGACTGACTGCGCCTTGGTAATAAATGGTTAAAGAAAGGGTTGAAATGGTTGATCTTTTCAACTTTGCCTGAGCGGCAAAGTTGAAAAGATCATCTCCACTTTTGCACGCGGCGGCGGCACACAACTCTCCGACTGCGGCGTGAACTTCGACGGGTCCGAAAGCTCGAGTAAACAAAGATGTTTTCTGCCTCTCCCGTCCGACCACTTTGCCCGCACGATCAGGCCGCTGCGCGCAACGACTCGTCGCCGAAACTCGAATACGCGGACGTCCCGGCAACCAAACGGATAGGCGCACGCACGCAGCCGTAGCGTCGGCGAAGGGCCACATGAGGCGCAAAGAACTACCGCTTGCCTGTCACGTGAATAGAACACCTCCCATCAGTCTTTCCTTTTTATTTTTTATGACTAGGCTTCACGATTGTCACGTAACGCTCCCTCCTAAACTTTTCTTTCCTCCATGCTTTCGGGCACCGCGCGGCCAGGCCGGGCCGGCGGCGCAGGCGCGTTCTGCCAACCGAAGCCCGCATTTCGCGGCCGCCAGCAGGCGCCAACCGTCGCGCACGTGCGCTTCTTGACGTCACGGTGTTTACATACAGGGAGAGGTCCGTTCACCTGCCATTCTAACATGGGAAGAGGGGGGGGGGGGGAATTTCGCCATGCAGCCATTATAGTTTTTCCATGAGGATGGACTTGAGAGCTTGCCCTGCCAGTGTTGACTGTATTGTGATCAGATGTTGCTTTTGGCGTAAAGTGGTGATCGGTGCGGAACGGTGATCAGTGCAAAGCGATGATCGGTGCAAGGTAGTGATCGGTACAAGGTGGTGATCCGTGCAAAGCGATGACCGGTGCAAGGTAGTGATCGGTACAAGGCAGTGATCAGTGCAAGGTAGTTATTGGTACAAGACGGTGATCAGCGTAAAGCGGGAGCCCCTCTTGCTTCCCCAGGTTGCCGTGGTGGAGGCGATTGGTCGACGGTCTTCTGAAGAGAACCCCGCTGCCTCGACGCTCCTGGAGAACTTGGCTGCAACCGTGAAGATCTGGGTGCTGTTCAAGCACGGTGTGCTGACGCGGAAGACCAGCACAGTGCAGGAGGTGGCTGTTTGGTTTGGTTTACTGAGAAACTGTGTCGATGGATTTGACGTCTCGAGCAGGGACGGTGTGACAGATCCGTTGGATGTACCCTGTCAAACTTGTCTTGCAGATTGCAGTGGGTTGCCTTCTGTAATTTTAAACATGGAAGCATTTCTGTCCGGACTTAATGGGGAAACTTGCCTGTCCGTTTAACGTTTGATGTGTAGGCTTTTGCCACATTAGAAAGTGCAAATAATAAAACATGCTGGGGCTTTCATATCTTTCAGATAAGACCCCTTATATCGGCTCTGACAAAACGTCTTTACAGAAATTTGTTTGTGTGTTGTAGGGAAGCCGACTTTTATGGGGGTCACTGCATAGCGGGTGATTGGGATATGTGGGGTCTTTGGAGGTATTCAATGAAAAACTCTACAGGCTTGCTTACCTTGGTATCAGACTGCTTATGCGGTACCTGGAAAAATGTCTTTCCAGGTAATGTTTTGGCGTATGGCAGTCAAGCCGATGTTAACATATTTTTTCTTTTGCCGGCATTATGCATCTATTGGTTTTTGAAGTTCGATACACACTTTAAACATTTGAGCTCTTTTGGACAATGGTTTTACGTATAAAAGTTTGCAATACAAGTATGGGGTATTATTTTTTTTTTTTTCAAAGTAGCTACATTTTGTAGAGTTGTCCTGCGGGCATTGGATGGCTTTCTTTGGTTCGTGTTAAAAAATGTTTAGAAGAAATTTACTTGTTAATGTGCAAAGTTAATGTTTAGTGCATTGCGGTAAACTACACTGCCTGTACCGTTAAATGCCGAGTCTTATACTTCAAGCCTGGATTTAATGCTCTGCGCAGGAAAGTTGTGTAACGGGGCTAGAATTGAAGCTTTTGCTTCTGCGACCGTTGACGCATTTCCACATTTTTGCAGATATTGGGTTCTCTGTTGGAGCTTCGCGAAGTGTCCCCAACGCTGACAACCACCATTCTGGAATGTGTAGCTGCCCTCGTCAAGTACGCCGGGGCCGCTTCTGGTGAACTTGTTCAAAAGGTGGGCTTCTTGTTTTTTTTTTTTTTTTTTTCTTTACTTTGTCGCGGTTTTATAGCGCAGTACTTTTGTGACTGGAGTCTCTGTGTGCATTTCTAGCCTTTGTGAAGCAATCTTTTTTTGCTTATTCTGTCAGGTTGCAAGTTTTGGGGCAGCAAGTTGACCTGGTCACAAGACACATGAACTCTTCCAACACATTTGTTTGTGCGTTATTGAATTGGCATCTCCGCACAATGACAGAGGTGTACTAAAAAGCCAGCAGAAGGCATTTTGCGAACCTAGAAGTGCACTAGTAAATTTTTAGGAAGTGAGGAAGTTTGTTTGGCAGTAGCATGTATGCCTTGATTTATCTGTGCGCGTTTTTGCAGGTGTACTTGGGTGCCCTGTCAGCCGA
The DNA here is from genome assembly GCA_013339765.2 of Haemaphysalis longicornis. Taxonomy (NCBI): domain Eukaryota; kingdom Metazoa; phylum Arthropoda; class Arachnida; order Ixodida; family Ixodidae; genus Haemaphysalis; species Haemaphysalis longicornis. The sequence goes on from CM023455.1 coordinate 97,520,253, forward strand.
CACGGTGTTTGACTTTACGGGACAAGTTGTGGACTGCCCGGCGTTCGAGAAGGTACGTCTCTGTCCTGGCCGTGTGAAAGTCGTTTTCTGAACTGCTGCATTTTTGATGTGGGTTGCTGCTTGCAGTGTGCCCCCCCCCCCCCCCCCCCCCCCCCCCCCCCCCCTCTCTCTCTCTCTCTCTCTCTCTCCTCTCTCTCTCTCTCTCCTCTCTCTCTCTCTCTCCTCTCTCTCTCCTCTCTCTCTCTCTCTCTCTCTCTCTCTCCTCTCTCTCAGATCTCTCTCTCTCTCTCTCTCTCGCTCGCTGCTGGCTTGCTTGCTTGCTTGCTTGCTTGCTTGCTTGCTTGTAGTGCACTAAGCTGTAGTGCACTACAGCTTGTAGCTGTACTAAGGGAATTTGGGGCGCCAGCTCCGATATTTGAAGGCAGCATTTTCCCCTGGTTTCTCGGGCAAATCGTTGCATCAATGTGCGTGGTTAATAAGCTAAACTGTGAGTTGCTTTTTATTGCGATTGATTGTGGCGTGACACGATGGAGTAACGTTGCGGAAGTTGCTAGCTAAGAGTCAGGTGCTTTTTCTTGACTCTCTTAATATCTCTACGCAGACGCTCAGTGTGCCCTCCACCAGTGCAGTGGACTTAGCTTGGTTGCACCCATGCACCCAGTAGAGGAGTTATGATTGGTAAAGTGCAGTGCAGTTGATTGTAACTTCTGAGGATGAAGAATTCGATTGGAACATAGGAAAGTTCAGATGATGTGGAAATTTGCCTTGTGCATGTGCTACCGTTATAGGATCCGTGCAGCAATTGGAGTTGAGCGAGTTTAGTTTGCAGAGACTCCAGGGTGACTGCTGATTCAGTCCAGATAGGAGCCACATGCAATGAGAAATGCGCTTTCCCCCGCAGGATGTGCTGTGCCACGTGGTTGACTACTGTGCGCACTGCGAGGACAAGAGCCGCGCGCTTGCCCTCCTGGCCGAAGTGGCTCTTCGCAGGAGACCCATGTTTACGACGGCGGAAGAGCTTCGGGGCTGGAGGCCTCTTGCGTGTGGCGATGATGGCGGCAGGCAAGTCTCTCTCCCTCCCTCCCTCCCTCCCTCCCTCCCTCCCTCCAGAGTCTTGATTTAGAACTGCACACCTCTGACCTTGGAATGGACCTGGATGCTGTGCATAACATGTGCTGCTGCTGTTTGTCTTATACCTGTGCCACACATACACGACATATGACATTGAGTGCTTAATGCCCTAAAGGAGTACTGACACAAAAATTTTATGTTCCACTTTTATTGCTTTTATCGATGCTTAATGGTCTGGCGAACCCGAAACAGCACTTTAAGGTGGCGGTCCCACACCCGCCATGTTGGAATTAGTTCAGAGTTTGCCACCAGACTACGCCACCCACCCGTGGCGGACGAAAATACCGGCACAGGCTTTCCGGGCGCGATGTTCCCCGTACCGGCGTCCCCTCCCCTCCGCCTGCGATTTGCGAGGGGAGACGCTCCTTTTGTCCGAACCTGAACCATGACCAACCGATTCTGTTCGCCGCTGTGCACGGTTGCTGGATTGGCCCTGCCTTCTTTCTCGCCGCGAGTTGCTCGGCGCTCGGCTTCCGAAATCGCGCTGAAGAGCTTTTGCTCTGTACACGCGCGTAGCACAAATAAAACAAAATAATCAACTAAACGTTTCACTGTTGTTGGGGTGAAACGTTGGACGAATGAGCAATACGTATGTCGCCAAGATTGCCAGCGCACATTACTAAAAGAGCAGAAAGAAAGTCGGTGTAAAGGAATGAAGAAAGAGATACTGTGAAATTATCGGCGTCTCTTGATATATTTCAGGTGGTTTTCTCAATGAACCGCCGCTAAATCGTCGGCATGGGCCGTGGCATTATTTTCCTTCTATCCTCGTCTTTCCCGCTGTGCAATAATGTCCTCTGTGTTGATGTCATGGCAACTTTAGCCGAATCAGAACACTTTGGACCCTTAGTATGGGTTTTGCAAGCCTAAGTCTGCGCACAAAAGTTTTTTTTATAGTATACATACATAATACTGCAAATATAATAGACTGCGCCATATGCGCAAGTATCAGATGGCCTGTCTTCTATTCTTGCCTTCCGGCACCAAACGTAATTCATCATGCATGTTCAAGATAGAGGTCAAAAGATGCCGAAAGCATTTTGTCCGGTCAAAGGATGCGACAGGTGCGCTGTTGAATTTATCCTGGTGCTACTGTTCGAAATTTTTTTTCCGACATCACATGTCTTTGTGGCATCCCACGTGATCCGCCTCGAAAATATAAACCAACATCTCACTGAGGCAGTCAACATTTCGTAGAACCTTTCAGCCCACATGCTTTGCACTGCAATCACGGCTTTTAACCGGATGAAACTGAGCATAGGCACGCCGAGTCAGAGGAAATATTTATTTAGCTTCCAACATAAATATTGCAGCTGGTGGTATGAGAGGGGGAGGGGGGGGGGGGGGGGGCGAAGTGCGAAGACCATATCAGCTTCAGCATATACGTCGCTCAGCGGCTTCAGCTCCCACAGGCAAGCGCAGGAGATCGCAGGAAATTGCTTTTCAACCCACCCTTGCTTCCCGGTGGGAGTTGGCCGTGGCCGAACTCCGCTGTAAAAAGGAAAAAAAGAATGGGTGACATATGTGCACGCTATGAGCAAAAACAAATGATCTATAAGAAGAGCCAAGCTAACCTGCAATGGGGCAGTGATGCTAGTGCAATAGCAAAACGCGCGTTATAAAATATCACGGGAATGTTTCGTCAATACAATGGGGTGTTCTCGGGACTAATTTTGATTATTTATAACTACGCTTGAAATAATCATGCCGGATGCGGCCAGCAAAACGAAATGGTGAAATGGCGGTCAGGACACTTAGTTCAGCTATAAAAATATGTTTTCTACGTACTAAGGAAGTTTATGCATACCTGAAGGGGAAAAAGGATATAGAAGTGAAATTGAAAAAAATCACTAGGTAAAGGATAAAATAAACAACAAATTTCGAGTCTACGTGCTTTTGCAACGGAAATTGAGTCCTAAATGTATGGTCGGTGTGAAATTACGTATGAACAGATTGCGAAATAATCGAGTTCTTTTGAAAGCAGTGCAGCTGATACTTATCCGTTTTTCTTTTTTTTTGCTGAGAAGAGGAGGAGGGTGTGTTCAGGCGCCGATCACGTCCCTCAGCACCATTGTCACACGACCCATCGCCTCTTCGTTCCAGTGCACCATGTCCAGCCGCCGGTCCGACCCCATCCGCCTGTAAATGTGTCAGTGTTGATTACACTACAACCAATGTAGCCGGGACAGCTTACCGCTCGTACAGGCAATAGCGGACACGACGTCTGCCCAGCACAAAGAGGCGATGGATTTCAACAGCAACAACTCCGTCTGCGTGAAAGTAGCGCAACGAACAGGTTATTCTCTGCCGCAAACTGTCGTAAAGAGAGACATAGTACCCATAGTCAGCCCGAGGATCCACGCGTTCACGGCATTCAGAATTCGCCAGTGGGAGCTGGACCGCGCAGCGCGGGCCACCGGCGGCAGCGTCATGACGACAACACCACATCCGCGTCCGAGTAACAGCGCCAATACGACCTCCAAATCCGCAATCAATTGGTACGCGTCGTCCATGGTTCTGGCCTGTGAAAAAAAGAATGAAAATGGCAGTGTTGATGCAGAAATTCTGAGCATACCCTTAGCTCAGAGGCAGAATTGCATCTGTTGTGCATACCAGGCGCAGGTCGTTGGTGCCGATCATCAGGACGACCCTGGGCTCCATGTGGCGGAGGTTTCTCAGGCAACTAATCAGCCTCCGCGCACGGCAACCCGGTACAAGCGTTGGGCTCTCTGGGTGCGAAAGAAAATTCAGGCGGTCAGCAACACGCAAAGCTTACACACTTATTAGAGATTCTTAGCATAGCGGCTCCCGTACGCTACGCTAGGTTTAGCGGGTAGCGGGACCCTACTGCGCATGCGCGCGCGGAGAGGGCAAAGAGATCCCCCTTCACCCGAACAAATTCGTCGCAGTCTCAGCAAGGCATGGGCTCCCGCTCCGCGGAAGGAATGCGCACATTCGTTCCGCACTCCCCGCGCGCGCATGCGCAGTCCGGTCCCGCTACCCGCTAAACTTAGCGTAGCGTACGGGAGCCGCTATGCTAAACTCTCTATTAGCAGCTCAGCTTTGTAGCCGAGTGATAGAGCTGCCACCAGTCTCACCTATTGCGCGACGAGGCAAGCCTGAAGTTTGCACCGCCAGCCTCGTCAGCATGCTGTCGCCGACTAGCTGGTGCCCCCACAGCGCCGCAGGGGAGTTGGTGAACATCTGCGAGCAAACATCACAGACTGTGTAAGTTCGGCCGAACAACGAGAATGCGCTCCTGCCCCAACCCCATTCAGTAAAAGCGACCGATGCCATTAGATTTTGCACCGTGAACTCGGTTGTCTTTGTTTGAAAAGCCACGCGTACTTGCCATCAACAAAAAAGGAGTAAGACGAAACTGTCAGCGCTGTGCCGTCGTCCCCTTTTCTTTTGTCCTTGTGTTCCTTGTGCTGGTTTTCATGATGAATATGAAGAAACTGTGTTTCGCCGTAAGTCTGCACTGCATTACTGGAATGTGTTCAACTACAACCTACATAGGTACTGACTGCTCAGTTACACCCCAAGAGCCTCAAGATAACGCGTGGAAGGCCTCATTTGCAAATATGCTACAAAATCTGTCCGGCATTTGTACACATTTTAGCTAGAAATGAGAAAATATTGCTGATAAGCTTGCTTACCGTTGCCGCACGATCTCCGTCAGTCCGCTGAGAAGACAGCAATAACCCCTGGTATAGGTGACCAGCTATCGACAGCGTAAACCACGTGATTGTTCCCTCTCTCTGCCGCAGTTGAGGATGGTGCGCTGTCATGCTAGGGGAGAGGGGTTTAGTGACGATCCGGAGAGTGAAAACACATTCCATGGTGAGGACAGGTCGGGAATATACAAAACACGTGATTCGCCATCAAAGGCCACCGTTCCCTCCTGTCTCCTATCTTCCCCCTCCCCCTTCCGTTCTCCCATAAGCAGTACTTGGAAGAGATGACTAAAGCAAACGTTGGGCTAGCTGGGTACACATGACACCTGGGAAACCGCGCGAAAACGTGGACGGAGAGAAGGCAAACAGACACGTCTGTCTTCGCCTTCTCTTCGTCCACGTTTTCGCGCGGTTTCCTAAGGTGTCATGGGAGAGAGATATTTTTTCACTTTCGCTTTTGCTGGATTCATTGGTGCGGGACCCATTTTTAGCAAACCGCACTCTACAGATGTACGGGTAAAACTAGCAAGCGCTATGGGACGAGCGATTACCGGCAGCTGACATTTTTTCCAAGAGCCAGAAGACACATAGACTGAGCGGATAAAGATAAATAGAAAGCGACGGCTGCCAGCGTTGACATTCCACCGAAGTTGCCTTTCTCACACAAAAAAAAATTAATAAAAATAGAAAAATCGCCGTGTTTTTTTTTTTCTCTTTCATGTGGTTTGTGTCCTACGAATGTGCAAACGGTAGAGAAATCGGCGTTCGCGTATTTTTACCTGCTCTGAGACTGAATTGAAGGATCGAAACGGCTTGTGTAACCATGACAAAATACAGCTTGTTTTGATCAAAGAAAAAGAACACAAAGAATAATAAATTTCAATTTGGCATAACGCTTTGCTTAGAACAATTGCACATTTGCATATTTTTGAGGAAGCAATGTTTTCTCCATCAGCATTACCCCATTTTCATGTTCTAGTCCACTTGTATGTCATCTCAATAGGCGCATCTGAGATGTGGCAGCTATTATAACCGCAACGGGGTCCGGACAGTTTTATCGAACCCCGTTTTATCGAAACGCCTTTTATCGATGGACGATTTATCGAAGCCGTTTTATCGAAAATGTTTTCTCAACCACCTGCAACCAAATTTATTTGGTTGCGGATGTTTGAAGTTTGCAGTAATCATGAATGGTGAACCAACCCGCCAATCCAGGCAAATCGATACCTTATCTCAAAATTCGCCCAGGCAAACCTTCTCATTTGTAACAGGCTTTCTCTTTCTCGCTGTTTACACAGATTGATGAACAAATAGAATAATATGAAAGAAAGAAAGCTAGCACTTTTTCCTCTGGCAAAAGCAAGCGGAGTGTGGAGATAGATGGCCGTGGACGCGGAGCGTGTACCTTTTACGCGGGACCCGGACACTTCCGTGTAGGACTATTCGGTGCCATTTATATTTTTGTGATGGGTATAAATTTGTCTCCACAAATCCTTTGATTCTGTTCTTCGCGTTTCCGTTGATTCGTTCTCGTTCATGGCGTTTTTTGTTCTGTCACAGTAAGTCACTATACGGCAGGTTGCTTCGTTTTTACTCTGTTCATCACTTTGCACCTCAGCATGTCACGGGTTTTCGGTCCACACGCTTCCATGTTATAGATTTATTATGATTATTATTTTGTGTGAGGCCACCTGTCTTTTTTTTTTTACCAGTGAAATCTCTATTCACGGTGCTGTCGCTGCCTACACCTGTGTCAGGCTGAACTTCCAAAGGCAGCTGGCTATCCCTCTTGTTCTTGTGTTCCTCTCCCTTGCTTCTGGTTCCACTTATCCTAACCTTTCAACAGGATGTTGGTGCTGGAGGAGTGAACTAACTTGCTTCCAGAAAACTTGCTTCCGCCGGGTGAAACGAATCGGCCAAGATTGAGGGTCGGACTCTTGGCGACACGCGACGATGTTTTTATTGTTTTATTTTATTTGGCGGGGGAGGTAAGGTAATATACGCTGCTGTTAGGTTGTATGGGGGTTGTTTTCCCACGGCGGTTTTCCACTTGCTCATTCATCAGAACAACCCTCGACCGTATGGCACGGCGGCAATGTTGGTTCTCTGTCGACGCCAGAACATGCTGCTCAGAATGATTATACATATAAAAAAAAGATTGCAACACACGACACCATCAACTAAAGCCTTTCTGCGTTTGTTTGGCCTGCTTGCACTATGTAGTTTCTCTCTTGGTCGGAAGGCAGAATACTAACCCATTAGCGGGAACACCGAACAGATTTTTTTTTTTTTTCATTTTCAAATGCGATTATAACTACTTATAAGCTCCCGTTTCGAGTCAGTGCTCACCCCTTGTTGCGTTCTTCCTTAGCTCGTGCGTGGTAGCTCATACCAGAAGCTGCGTTACAGCATTGTGGAGGCTACATCGTTGTGAACAGTCCGCCTAATGCACCCGTGAAGGGGGCTTAGGGCCAGGTGGAACCGCCAGGCCCCTGTGGCTTTCCTTCACGGTGAGTTAGGCGCACGCAGCTTCTTGTATGAACTCTAGGCAGGACACCGCGAGTCAACACGGTAAACAGTGTTTTTTTTTACTTCAAGAAAAAAAGAATTCTCGCTGCACATAAATTGGAGAAAAGCTGAACCTGCCGAGCCTACAAGCACCCCCCACCCTCCCCTCCCTTCCACAATACCGTAGCGAATTCACCTCCGCAACCCACGACACCCCCCTTCCCTATCTGAGGAAGTCCCTCTGAATGGAGCCTGGTCGCGGCTCTTTGTAGTTGTTTGCTGATGGCGTTTTGAAAGTGTTTGAGAGGAGAAGGATGACTGTATTTGAAAAAGGAGGCCAAGCGGCCCTGTTGTGGGATCTGGGATATGGGCAGGGGAAGATGGTTCGAATAAAGCGTTGTTATGGCACTTCGATTGTTCACTCTTCAGCACAATATGTCTGTGGTACCATAGCTATGAGAATAGCTATGGCATATAGCGAATGTTTTGGGCCGCTCGGCGTTCTTCCTTCCACTTTCTACAGGGTTGCCTTTTATTCAAAAAGAAAAAAAAACCTGTATAGGAAGACTGCTCTACGTCGTAGCTTCACTCTCCAGGTAGAAATCAAAGCCTAAATTTAGGAAAGTATTGTGTATTTTATGTTGATACCGTGGTTCAGAGTTTATTTTACCGAGCATATATACACTCGCGGAGAAGCTAATTTCCAATTTCCATTTTGTTTTGAATGAATCGTTTCATTGAACAAGACAACTGATAGTATCTCCTAACACAGCTTGTTGACATTGCCACATCGATGTGGGTGGGGGGCTTCTCTATTTTAGATGCGAAGCATCTCTTGCTCGGGTCTATGCCCGCGGCGTCGGCGTCCGCACTCTACTATAAAAAAAATACTTAGGCCATCCAGCCCGTTATCGAACCCACGACTCTCTGGCCGCAACGGGAGGTACGCGGTGCTCTACGGCGCTCTGCGGCCGTGGGCGGCTCAGTGGACGGGGCCGGGCTTTCCCTTTCACCTTGTAGTGAGTAAGATCTAATTAGTCGTGGTGCAAGGGACGCGTGTGGGACTGGACGGGCATACCCTATCATAGGTTCAAATCGTGCACCTAACCTTAGTTTTCGTAACATTTATTTTCTTGGCGCAAAACGTTTTTAACCTACCGACTAGTTTTACTTTTACCAGTGGCGTAGCCAGGGGGGGGGGGAGGTTTGGGGGTTCAAACCAACCGCAAAATTTTTATTGCTGGATGTTTTTTTGTCTTTCAAATGTGTTAAAATGTAAGGTTGAATGTTGTCCTGTAAAAACTACCAATTATATATATATGATATATATATATATATATATTATATTATAATATATATATGATATATATACCACACGACCGCATTGGGTTGGGACGCAACCCCCCCCCCCCCCCCCCCCCCCGAAATAAATTTCTGGCTACGCCACTGACCACCACCATCGGCTATTTATGGTGCCATCACCCAGCCACCAAATTTTCCAGAGATTTCATTCGATCTGACAGGAATGAGCTAATCAGTAATTATATTGCATGTGCTCGCTGAATGAAAATTTTCCGTCCAGCAACGGGGTCATTACAGCGCAGGCTAGATCATTGCATAATTTTGCTCTGCCAACAAAGTTAGATGCCACCTTTCCCAGCAAACTGAGGTCACACGTTTTGAGTCACCCGTGAGGTCCGAACTGCAACAGTACAGGCACTGACACAGCTGTTTATTGGAGACAAAACTTCCAACGCCGCTGCCTCCATACAAACTGGCTGCGCTTGAATGTGAATAAAAAAAGAAGCTGGCATACTCGGATGCAGGAGGCAGAATTCACCAAAGCTGCTGCGAAGGAACTTTATATGACCCTTGCTGAAATACTCTCGGCTATGTAATGTTACAATAAGTTCATCAGAATAAAGATGTGCTTGCCAATCACGCCAATGGTACACAAATT
>CM023455.1:97529628-97729628 GCA_013339765.2 Haemaphysalis longicornis
CGTCAACTACCAATACCCCCCATATGGTGGTTCTTCCATCAATGATCGATGCTCCCACAAGAGCTGTATGCTCGTGGTGCGCGCAGTTGATTTAAAAAAGAAAAGCTTTTGTATAAGCACGCAGAATAACCATGCACTGTGGGTTGAGTGGGAAACTTTATTCCCGATCGTCAGAACACATTCGCTGCGAGATGACAACCATCGAAGCTACCGGCAGTGGCCACTGCCACGCGACATGAAAACCAACAACAAGGCGGCTGACAGAAGCGGCTGCTCGCGATTTTCTCTGGTTCGTGAGTACATTACTCGCATTCAAGAAGCCCTTTGTTCGTCTCCAATAAACAAAATGAGTATTACCGAATCCCTTGAATAAGTGCACGGCGCTGATGTAAGCGCAATCATATCGCGTTGAGCACACTTCCGAACGTACTGGTGGAGGGTTAGCCACTCTAGGTACGGTGGACAAGGGGCACAGATCGGAGACGCCAACTTTCACAGTCGGCATCACCTTTATTGATGCCAGAATGTATGCAATGGTAAACGCTACACTTCAACCGTAACCATAGAAACGACGGTGGTACGCTTTCCACAGCTCGTAGCAGCCCTGTTTTCTCTCTTGCCGTTACAAGCGGCACATAGTTCGATTTCTATTCTAAGTCGACCCCCCAACATTGGATTGTCAAATTTGAAAAAAAAATGGTCGACCTACAATCGTGTAAATACGGTAGGCCCGTTTTAAAAGGCGAGTGATTGAAATTTGTGCATTTCTGCCTTGCTGTTTACGTCTTCATGCACTACACCATGGTTTCTCAAAGTGGGTTCCGCGGAACCTAGGGGTTCCGCAGGCCCCTCCTCAGGGTTCCGCGAGCCACTGATAAATTTTCCCTGGTTCCGCAGTCGCAAAGTCTTATATGGTGAACTTGAGGTGCGATCGATCTAAGGAACCTCCATTACTCACGCCCGAGAGCACATCTCGGCGCATAACAGAAACGCGCGAGCTGCGCAATAAATCTCGCTAGCAGCTTGTAGCCAGCCAGACTCCGAAAACGGGCCACGTGGTTAAACTATTGCACTTGAATCTCGGCTTATATTACCCCCATGCGCATTTCTCCTGTTTGGAGATAGGTGCCGCTAGCGTACATGCTCGCGTAAAGTCGACGGGAAAAAAACGATACCCTTGCTTGCTTTTGAATTTATTGCACGTTGATGTAGCACGAACGGAATGAAAACTGGCGGGAGGGGGTGGGGGGGGGGGGGGGGTTCCTTGGCACTTAACGGAACTTAGCAGGGTTCCCTGGGACCAACATGCTTGAGAACCCCTGCACTACACTTTGAGGTCATTTTACCATCATTAGCCATTGCAAATGAGTCAAAAGCAGCTTTTCCCTCATTGTTCTTTTTTTTTTTTTGCGTGTGAGCTTATAATGGCAGCTAGCGTACTTTTTTCCATCGCGACATGCACTGGAGTTCGAGTAAGCCATCGCTAGACATCTCTCGACAGTTATCCAGTGACGCAGTTTGGAAAAAGGAGGGCCTTCATGCAGCCTGTTAACAATCTATTATTTATGGCTAGTTGAGTTGGTCCTTAAGAATAAGAAATGGATGTGGGCAGGGCATGTAAAGTGAAGGCAAGATAACTGTTGGTCATTAAGGGTAACAGTGTGGATCCCTAGAGAAGACAAGCGTGGCAGGGGGCGGCAGAAAGTTAGGTGGACAGAATAGGTCAAGAAGTTTGTGGGGATAAATTGGTCGCAGGTAGCACAGCACCTGGATAATTGGAGATCCATGGGAGAGGCCTTTGCCCTGCAGTGGGCATAGACAGGCTGATGATGACGATGATTGTGATGATGAGTTGATCCTACTTCCCGATTCTGAATTTTGCGCTACATTGAAGGCTTTTGGTGTCGTGGGATCGAGCCCCTTGCAGTAAGAGGCCCTAACCCTAACGTAGCTGTTTGCATGGGGGCAGTTGGGGCTTTCACCCTATTTGCTGCACACTGCATGCTTGCTTTGAGTCTGATGTAACTCTGCAATTCCCCCTTCCACCCGTTTCAGGAGCCTCTGCGACCAGCTCAAACTTCTGTCCAAGTTCTCCAATCCCCGGGCTGTTTCCAGGCACGAGGCACTGTACAACACCTACCTTGACGTAAGGGTCTCTCTCATCGTCACATTTTAGAAGCCGTATCCACGAAAAGAAAGTGCTAGTAGGAGTCTTGGCAGCCTGACCTGATTAGGGCATTGAGTTTTCAATTGTTTGAGATTCCATGCTTGTGTCCATGCTGAAACGCTTTGTTCCTTTCATGTGAAACTTCAGGCAAACAGCTCCACTAAAGCAAGAAATTGAAGGTGGGCATCTTAGAAGGCGGCCGCTAGATTTTGCATTAGATAGCTTGGGGCCTTCTAGCTTGTGCAATATGGTACAATTGACTTCGAAGCCGCATTCTAGCTTGTGCACTATGGTACAATCGACTTCGGAGCCTGATTTTCTCTTTCGCAAGTTTTGGGAAAGTGCCTAGGGAAGTCTAGACTTTGGAAAAGTCTGTTTACAGGCTACAAGTGCTTGGAAGGGAGTATACAGTAGAACCTTGTTGATACGTAAAAAACAAAAAGAGAAAAAGAAAAGAAAAAAAAAAACAGGAGGGAGGAATGTACTATCCGGGAAAACGCACTATGGGGAATTTTTAGTGTTCACAATTGAGCGTGTAGTAACAGGGAAATCGTACGAACCGGAAATGTATTAACGAGGTTCTACTGTAGTTGGTTTTTTACTGCCAGTATTGCTGGCACTAAGCTGGCAAGGATTACACACATGATGATGAAGCACTCTGGTGTGTTATCCTTCTTCTCTGTCAGCCTGGCGCCAGCGATGTTTGTAGTAGATTAGGCTACCAGGCAGTTTGGATGTGAAAAAGCTGTCATGAAAGGTCTAATGTAGCCTGCAGCATAGAGTTTCACACTAACATATGCTAGAGGGAAATCGGTCGCTGAAATCGCGTGCCGTAGTGGGCACCACCACAGCAGTTGGAAGTGTTTCTCTCTTACTTGGCTTGGCTCGCCACATGGCTCTTTTCGCTCTTGAATCCAAAATCAACAAAAAAGGGTAGCATGCTTTTTCTTATTCTTCTTGCATTCAGCTTTTCAAAAATCCCTGACAAATAGATCTTCGGAGCTCCTCTATTCTATTGACAAAACAAATTTGAAGGATTGTTTACAATAACGTTGTTTTTTTTGCAGCTGTATGCAATGTTTGAGCTTGTTGGCAAGCCATGCCAAGTAACAATGGAACATTTCTTCGCAACACATGACGGCGCGCTTGCTGAAACACAGCTCACCTGGGCGCTGGCGCCAGATTTTCCTCTAGTACTACTGTATTTATTCGAATATAAGGCCAGGTTTTTTTTCCAAAATCTGTAGTCTCAAAGTCTTACCCTGCTTATATTCGAAGCTCAGTATATATATATATACAGTAAAACCTGGTTACAAGAGACACTGTTACAAGAGACACTTGGTTATAAGAGACACATTTGAATGAAAGCGGTTTGGTTGGTTTTCCTATGTTCGCCATGTTAGCAACATTGCATAGAAGAGACCTTGGTTACAAGAGACACGTTTTTTTGTTCCCTTGAGTGTCTCTTGTAACGAGGTTTTACTGTAGTACAGTCAATCCTGGTTATATCGAACTCCAAGGGGATCGCAAAATAGTTCGATATATCGATAATTTGATATATAACATATTTTCTTTTGCATAAGATTTCCAAGGGGATGTTGGGACTGTTCGATATATTCAATAATTCGGTATATCTGAGTTCGATATATCCAGGATCGACTGCATATGGCGATTTTTTTTACTCCAAGCTGCCCCGTTGCCTTATAATTGTGACCGCCTTATAATTGAATAAAGACGGTATGTGTTAGTATGAAACTATATGGCCTACAGTTCTTTGTCATATGTTGGCAAGTGTACAAGAGGCCTTTGTCCTGCAGTGGACACAATAGATGATGATGATGATGATTGCACCCTGTCTTTCCCTTCACAGCTGCTGACTTTCAGGGATGCTGAAGTCCAGAAGCTTGCGTTTGCCTGTATCGCCAGTTACGGTGAAAAGTTTCTGACCCCCTACAGGTGAGGGCTGTTTCTCGGAAACTCCGATCAGTTGAAACACTGTGTTGCTGCTTTCTGGCACAGGGAGAACTTCGAGAGGCTCTTGGACGAGGCAACCTTCCGCTCTGAGGTGGTGCTGTTCAACGTGGACGATGCGGGGGAGGAGGCGATCCGAGCAGAGCATCGGGCCGATGTCATCCCGATCCTGATGAGGCAAGGGTTTTCTTTCGATCAGATTAGGGCAGTAACCTTGGAGCTGCTGATTTGATGATGGGGCTAGAACAAGGGAAACTTCTCGGCTGAGGACAGCATGACAGGTTGGCCGTTGAATGCCGCTTGCCACGTTTTGGTGATATACCGTAATTTTTATTTTCGTGTGTATAACCCACACCGAAAATGCGAAAATTTCAGTGGTGAAGTAGGGGTGCAGTTAATACGCGGGTTTTTTTTTTGTGGAGCTTCACGGCAATGCACGTTGTGTCGTGAAGCTCCTACACGGTAACACAAACTTCTAAGAAGCCTTCCATGGCAGCGATTGCGCAAAAGCATACAAGGACAACGAAGAAAAAACAAGGACGAGCGCACTCTAACTGAATTTTATTAGGGAATTGTGACTTTCGCCTTGCAGATAGTGTATCCTACTTGCTAAATAATACGCTTTTTATGTCTACAAAGTATGTGATGTGTTGCTTGAGCAGTAGCTGTGGTGCAGCCTTTCCTGTATCAAATGTGCAGGCAATATGTGAGGATTTGTTTTTCTTTTACGGCGGGCTGAAAGTGGGAGTGCGGATTATATACAGGGGTGGGTTATATGCGCGAAAATACGGTAGGTTGCTATTCTTGCATACTGAGTCTCATGTCAAGTGATGTCTTGTGTTTTCTTAACCAAGTGCTTGTGCAACAAATTTGGCGGGGGAAAACATGATGGCATAACAAGCCTTTGATGTGCGCTGTAGCTGGCCTGGGGGCGAAACACTTGCCATACCCAGATTTTTGTGGGGTGGATGTTTTAGCTTTGATATCTTAAAAATCTTATACTGCGGTTAGCATTATTAAAGGAGCACTGACATGAAATTTCAGGGCTCACGTAACTATGTAAAAAGCTTCCTTTGTATAGGCAGATACCACCTTAGAAGTTGAAACCATAACCGTTCTGTAGAACATATTTTAAATCAATTTAAAGCATGAGAAAGCTCATCCGTGCCATCGAGCAAGCTCATGACGTCATCTCTGCTTCGACCCAAATGGCTGACGTCAGAACTCCCGTGACGCATCGAGGCAGCCGCGGTGCTGTTGGCGTGCGCTTTTCCGCCTTGTGAATCACGTCATAGTTTTTGTCCAAGACTGTACAGTGGGGTCCACTGTTAAAGGGAAACGGCGAGCGCGTGGCCACTGCGCTCCGCGAAGTGCTGGCGCCGAGAAGTGGCGAGAATCGAGACAGCCGGCACATGCGCACTGACCGCACGAGGCGGCAGAAGCCGCTCTGTCGTCTGCTACGGTGCTCCGCTGCATCGCTCAAGCTGAGGGATTTTGCACTCGAAGGATGTGAACGGCCGGGCGAAGCGCCGTAGCAGACGACACAGTGGCTTCTCTCGCCTCATGCGGCCAGTGCGCATGTGCCGGCTGTCTCCGATTCTCGCCACTTCTCGGCGCCGGCGCTTCGCGGAGCGCAGTGGCCACGCGCTCGCCGTTTCCCTTTAACAGTGGATCCCACTGTACATCACCTGATGAATGGAATGCAGACCACCAAAGAAAGAGACCATTCACAGTAAGAAGTTCAGGGTGGGAAGCCAAGCTTGGAGTAGTGACATAAAATGCTTCCAAAACTCGTGAAAGAACGACCGTGGCATTAGCAAGAGCAATTGAGATGTCCTCGAGGTGAAGACTTTGTGTGTTGTGTTGTACTTGTTCCTCAGGATCCTGCATGGCAAGATGCACATGCGATCGGGTTCGGCCACCGGGGGCAAGACGAGCTTCACCGCACGCCAGGCCACCGTGCTGCGCTTCCTCGCCAACTGCCGGGAAGCCGAACTTGGTGCATTTGTGGACCTCGAGTTGGCAACCCTGAAGCAGTACCTCTCAGGTATGGTGGCCCGTTTGGAGAGAGTGGCGTAGCCGAAAGAGGCATTCTTCTGCAGGGTGTGTGGCTGTCTTGTAAGCTTTCTTTTAAGTGAAGAGCACTTTAGGGGCTCGCCTTGTCGTCGTAGCTCGCTTGGTGGACCCGAGTAGAGCCACACGGCGTTCCGTCGTAGCGGCTGTCATTGCGGCGGAACCCGGAGGCTTCGAAAGCCAAGCGGTTTATATGGTCATAAGCGTTCGAAACTTATGAACCGCTGGCGCTTGTCATACATCGCCTCGTTGTTTAGCGCAAGGAAAACTGCAGGTGCATTTGGGGCAAAATATACATAATTAACCGGCAGCACCCGCTTTCATTTAGTTGGGAATGCTCGTTGGGTTGGTTTTTACTAAGCGAAAAAAAGTGGCAGTGAAAAGCTGTGGCATGTGCAGGAGGTAAAGCAAGCACCAAAAGAACAGAACTCCTACTGGCGCAGTGTCAGGCCGGGGATGCGCGAGCACTGCAGCGGTGGGAAATTTTAATTGCATTGGGTGGTGGCAGTGAGCGGGTAACTGCGCTACAGCCCTATTATGGCGAATCCCTGCTCTGCACTTCCGACAGCTTTCACGTCGAGTGGAACGGCTTTAATTTTTTCTTCCTCCCATTCTTCTTGCAGACGGCATATTGGACATGGTGGCCAACATCCGGAAGAACCTGGACCTCTCGAAGGTGGTGCCCATTCGCCGGCTGCACGGGTGAGATTGTTTGTTGTGGGAGGCTGAGAATGGACACTGAATGCTCTGTAGTGAAATTTTCTCGTTGAAATTTGTTGATTAATTGTCGTTGTTCAATGAGGATTCTCATAGCCCAAGGGTGGGGTAGAGGTTGTAGGAAGGCGGATGGCTGCGTGGCATGCCATCTTGGGGGAGTTTGTGAGGCTCGCCTGAGACTGCTTTATAGAGACTGCGTTCTAGCCCATAGCAGCCAATTTCTCTGAGCTAGGAGGGTTCACTGTGGACTTATCTGAGATGGCCATTTAGATTAGTAGGGTCTTGTTTCAAGTTCATGAATTGAATCTGAACTGAATTGTTTTGCTTATCTTGTTCTTTTTTTTTGTTTTCGCTTTTTCATAAAGGAAGATTTGCTATGCACACATCATAATACAGGAAACTCTTGTTATAAAACTTAATCTCTTTATTCGAAATGTCGGTTTGTTTGCAGTGTTTCATGGTCTCGACTGCCGTATACCAAAAACAGACAATCTTCGCTTTTAACGAAGTATCGCTTATAATGAAGCCAGTTTTCTGTTCTGAATACTTCATTATAGCAAGGGTTTACTGTACGAGTTTTCTTTCAAAACCAATGTTACTTATACCCTAGTTACACAGCGGAAGTAACTGCAGTTACGTTTAACCGTTACGTTTTTTACGTTCAACCATCGATTGCAGCTCCCTGGGCACGGTTCAGAACATGCTGCGCCACCTGGGGGCCCTGACACCCGGCCTGCTGCCTACCCTGCTCAAGCTGCTGGTGGCCACAGTGACGTACGCGGACGCCATCGTCTCCGCCAAGCGCTGGGTGGTGCGGGCCGTCCTGGGCAACACGCGGGACCTCCGCTCGCGGGCCATCCGCCTCATCACACAGGTGCGGGCGGCAATACATGCTGCTTCCTGATGCAGCGTCACCAATTTTTTTTAAAGGTTCCTTAGTAAAGCTTCCTTAGTAAGACCGATGGCGTTCTGTCGAAAGACTAGTGCATTTCTCCGCAGGTTGGTTGGTCAACTGGCTAGTGTGAATTGATGGCATTCTGTCAAAAAGTGCATTTCCCCATAGATTGGTTGGTCAACTGGTAAGCTCTGACAAGATCTCTGGGCACATGGCGCATGCGCGAAACTGGGAAAATCGTGGAAAAGGAACGGTTCTAATAAACCACATGTCTGTACACGTTTAGATTGGTCGTAGATACCGTATAATGCGGAATATAGGTCGAGATTTTTTACAGAAAAATTTGCCGAAAAGTCACCCCTCGACCTATATTGCAGTCACTGGCAGTTGTCATGTGGCGACCGGGCAGCCCATCGAGCCCATCCCAACCCCAAAGGCACCATTGCCACCACCATCAATCGGATGCGACGCCATCTTTGTTTTGTTGCTTCTCTCTTCTCTCGCTGTCGGCGAATGTGTGCGTGCTATTTTCTTCTTGCTCAAAATGAGTTTAGGCACTTGGTGCCAGTTTACAGCAGCATTTAAAAGAAAATTTGGGGGTTTTCCAAGGCCAATGACATGTCCGCCTTGCGCCAGTTCAGTATCGCCAAAAGAAGTGTTGCTAGCGGCGTTTGCTGAAGGGGCAGCTCTCGGTATGCAACGCTCGGAAGGCCTCGTTTCATGGGCACTGCTCTGTGCACCTGTGCTGCTGTACAAAGGGGCAAATTTTGTCCGCTAGCGTCGTGCGATGTCTCTACGAATGGATACCCCAAGATGTTTGCTGACCGCCTGCACAGACTGGCTGTCGCTCCGGTCTGCACACGAGTGTCCCATGCTTTGCGCCCGCTTCACGATGACATGGTCTTGCGAGTGTTTAAGAAGTTCTGCATAAGCAATTCCCTGGACTGCACCGAGGACGACCTGCTGTGTGGGCGACAGCGAGCCAGAAGCAGTCGTCCGACGATACCTCAGACAGTTTTAAATGAGTAATCTGAGACGAAACAAGTTATAGTCAATAAAACAATGGTTGGTTCCTAATCATTTTTTTTTTGCATTTTTCGGCAAGAAAGTAAGGGGGTCGACCTATATTCCGCCTCGACCTATATTCCGCATTATACGGTACATTTACTTAGTTCGCGAAAAATCGTCGCACGGGTTTGTTTTTTGTTTGCGATTTGGGTCTTTGAAGGTTTCACGATCGATTGGATGCACTGTCAGGGAAGACTGGACGCACTCTTAGCTTTTGCACTTCTCTCATCTTTTTTTTAGGAGGGGATGGTAAAGTTTTGCACTTGGAGTTCTGTTTGTTTTGAATTTCAAGTGGAGAGAACAATCTGAGGTAATTGCGTACACCTTGTCCGGCCTTGTCCGTACACCTTGTCCGTACACCTTGTCAGCCGTTCGGGGCTATGCTTCGTTACGGGAGCTCCTGTTAGAATCTCCCGTGGCATTCAGATGGTCAGTGAGAGTCCATTCTCGGGTTGCAGCCAGAAATAGCTGTCAGTGCCCAAGTGCCTAAATGGGGAAAAAAAAAAAAAAAAAAGCTTAAGGCACTTGAATGTTGTTGAAATTGCTGGGTTTGAGAACGTTTTGCGAGGAGACTTTGCCTGTGTTCCAGTGCTACTATCGGTTGAGGTTGCCCCTCCAGGTGATGATTGTCGTGCCACTGAAGCCGCCTTTCGTCAGACCTTGTCGGGACGATAAAGAGCGCCAAACGTTGACTGAGCGTATTTCATGTTGCCGGTGAATCTTGGTGCCCCGACCCTGAGTACTGTGCGGGGCACTGTAAACTCCGGCACACAGTGCACTGTGGGCTGTGACAGGAGTGAGTGCCGTGCACTCACTGCACCAAGCTGCCTCGAGATTTGTCGGCAGGCTGGGCTCGGAAACGTCGCAGCGACAGCTCGGCACTGAGCACTTGCGACTTCACAAGGCTCTGTGATGGCATTCTTTAGTAATCTGATGGAGGGGCACACCCAATGCAAGGTGCCAGGCTGGGTCGAGACCTATTGTAAGGGATTTAGGGGAGGGCAGGCGAGTTTCGAAGCCCGTTTTTATGTAAAGTAATTTGACCATGTAAGTTTCTTCGTCTCGTGCCAACGTAATATCGGGGACAATGGCAATGTGGTAAACTTGTTGTGATGAAGTTGAAGAGGCAGTTAAACTTTCTTCCTAGTGCTGATTGGTCTGCCTCAATGTTGTTTGCTCAGTAGCAATTATCGCAAATGGGTAATCGCATCTTTCTTGTCTTTTGATACTTTGTTGTGGTGGCTCGTCTTGCGCAACAATGTTTACCTGGGCTAGTATCACCATTTTTTGTGATCGTAATTTCACAGGTGCCGATGGTGTTGTCACGCGTTGTTTGTGCAAACAAGGGCAAGCAATGTGATGTGCATGAACTGCACTGTGATCGCATGTGCAGGTCGTCGGATGTTCATATATTTCTGTGTCTGTTTTTGTTTTTTGTTCGTGCAACTCAATAATGCAGTTCAGTCGGAACAATCTCAATGCAAGACGTGGGAAATGTTCCAGACAAGCTAGCGCACGGTCATCAGAAAACTGCCGAACTGCCGCACTTGAGTGATTGTCACCAAAGATTGCATGTTTGTGCAGTGTGCACAAACGTAAAGGAACATCCGACACCAGTCACGGTTAAATTAGAACGGGTCACGTCTTGTTGCACTTAGGCCAGTTAGTAACGTCACCCTTCATCGTTTGTGTTCCAGTTCTTCCACAGTAGTTTGGTTAGAACCATGGGGTAAGAGCAAGACAGGAGGGGAAACATCGCTTCCAAGGGTGGCCAGATGATGTCACAAGTGCCTGACCCAGGTTAAGCTAGCATCATCTGTCTCAGGAGATGAAACTGCGCAGCTGCTGCTATTGGCATTTCACTGTGGAGCCTTGGAATGAATTTTGGCCGCCATCACTCCTTCTATCAGGTGCCGCTACTCTTTTCTTCACGGTCACAGCTGCAAAGCTTCGTAATCCACGGTAGTGTTAATTGTGACTTTATTTGGTTGCTTACCTGCGTTCACCGCAATGGACCATTTCACCTCCTATAGATGGTATTCACTGAAAAGTTTAGCTGTCAGTTTGTTTGTTTGGCAACACTGGAAGTGGCCACAGACATGGCCGAAGCACCACGGACAGGGCGCGGCTTGTGCCACTGCACCCATACAGCGCAGAAAAAAAACACCGGTATGCGTCGTCTGCTATGTTTCAACCCAATTCTCAATGGTGGTGTCAACAGAGATGTTATTAATCGCACTCACATTGTAGTCGAGGCATTACTTTGCACTCGGTGGGGCAGAGTTTGGAATGTCAACACACATCATGCGCTTCGCACGGACAGGTACCGCCATCCCGCGGAGCCCGACGTAACCAGTGACAGCGCACTCACATTGTTGCCGGCATGCGTGCCTCGCCAGTGACTACAACCTGTATACTATTTGCTCTGTGGTTATAACTGGTCAGGTCTCGCTGCACTCAGGCCAGTGCGTAATGCCACCTTTGATCGCTTGTGTTCCAGTTCTTCGAGCGCTTCGATACGTACGAGTTTACGCCAGAAGAGACGGAGGCCGTTTTCGAATCAGTGGTGTGGCCTCTGGTAAGTTAAACTTAGATTCTCCATTACTTGGACTACTCTCTGACTTGCAGAACACTAACTGCCACCTTTCTTTCTTTGCTCTCAGCTGCCCCAGTTGCCAAGGCTATCTGTAAGACAGAAGCCGAATCCTCTGTTCAAGTTCTTCGTTGCCTTGAGTCGCAACCCACGGTATGTGATTCACTAATATGTGGGTGCTTGCAACTGGTTGGGGTACTTGTGCGGCTCACACATAAGAAAACTCTACTTAGCTCCAAATAACCTTTTACATACATTTCAGCTTGTCAAACTGTAGATGATTGAGGGCTTATTTCAATAATGCCGTTGGTGTAGTGGCGTTGGTGAGGTGCGGAGGAGAGGACAGGGAGGACATACTGGTGAGGGTAAGTGAGTTAAAGGGGGGAAGATGTGTAGACAAGAGGGAGACAATGGAGGGAGGGAGGGGGAGAGAAGTGAAGGGGAGGTGGGAAGTGGGAGGAGAGGAAAGTGGAGGGGGGAGGGATTGTGACATGATGAAGACGAGGATGACGAAGGAGGGTGTTACCTGGTAGGGGCGACGGGAAAGTGTGTGGGCACCTAATTAACTACGGTAATGTGCTTGCAGAGGTGGACGGCCCATAGCCAATCCGGAGCCGTTCGTCCTCTTCCCCTTATCCTTGCAGGTACTTTGTGCTGTTCACCAAGTACCAGAAGGACAACCCGAGCACCTCGCCGCTGCCGCCGCTCATGTCCCTGCTGGGCAACGCGGCCATCTCGCCCACGGTGCTCAAGGCCCTCCTGACCATCGTCGACAACCTGCTCTCGCTCCGCGAGGGGGAGGACGAGGGCGAGAAAGGCGAGGAAGCCGTCAAGCGAGCTCCGCCGCTGGTGGTGTGGAACTGCTTCGACATCAACGCCCGGAACCTTCCCGGTGAGACCGCGGGAAAGAATGGCACGATGCTTGCACTGAAACTGCGAATACCTTTCGGGGTGGAGGCAGGCAGGGGATGCATATACACTTCTTCTGGAAGCAAAAAAACACATTTTTCTCAAAGAGTTTTGTGCTGTCTGTTTGTTTGACTGTAGAGGCTGTCGTCTTGAAATCTGAATGCTCCATTGCTCTTGTGAGGGACCTGTGTTCTAAGAGCTGTGTGATTGCACTTGAACGGAGGGCCGGGTGGGCTTTGAGAATCCTGGCTATGCATTAAGAAAAGGTTATGCTTCAGTGGGATTGCTTATGAAGATCGGTATTGTTGTGCAAGTCGTACGCCTCTTTAAGGGGGCAGTTGGGTCTTTGGGGCCGAAAAATGGTCAAAAAAAGCGTTTTCTCGAAAATGGCATTTTTGGCCTCCACGGCCATTTTTCTATCAGTCTGTAAATTTCCTCATCCAAAGGCACCATATTTTGTTGTTATTATATTATAATATCATTTTTAAAGTGCACTCTGCAGTTCAGTTAGCACAGAATTCGATGGTGAAATGGCACTTTTCTTGCAATGCAAAGCTAGCATTTCATCCTCAGATATCTTGGCACCCAGAACAGTTACAACTTTAATTCTTTTTGCTTCTGATACCAAAATGTGTGGAGAATACAATGTTGGAAACAAATTTTTCAAATGGAGGCTTTGGAAAATTATTATTGTGTTCAATTGGCACCACATGCGAGCCATTTCTGGCAGAGCGCGGGAGAAGCGAAGTTCCCCGTGTTGTAAAACTACCAAAAATAGCTGAATCAAAAAAGTTCTTGTTGTATTCTTTAGTCATTTGTCTGCCTAGCCACGTGGTAATTGCCATTCTGTATGGAGTGGTTATTTTGTAACTGTGACCCAAACTAATGGCAGTTAATCATTAATTAACTCAAAATATAATCAACTTATAAAAAATATAATGGCAGATTTGAAATCAGCACAAAAAACTCTATAACGCAGTGCAGTTTCATTAAAATTGGTTGGTAAATAAAAAAAATAGCTCTAAGACCAGTCTGCCCCCTTAAACATTTGTGCCGTTGTTTGTGCATTGTCAAGTGCAGCGAAGGCAGAGGCCGAATCGAAAGAACTCCGTAGGCTTGAGTGAAAAAAGAAAAAAATTGGCTGACGCTTACAATGCTCCCTAGTGCAAAATTTGAGCATGAACTACCGTCTTCTAAGTGACGTCTCATGGCTGCTGTGTCTCGGGAAGTAATCGCATCATCAGCGAACACACAACGGTGCACGCTACTCTGGCATATCCCACATCGCATTGGCATGCCACCCTCCCCCTCACACTTTCGACTTTCCTCCTCCGCTTTCCTGCTCGCTCGGTCTCGTCTATCTTTGGTGTCCTCTTCATTTGCTCGGTTGCAACGAGGCCTACGGCAATGCAAAGCCACAGGAGTGGGTGCTTAAGAGCTGCGCTCTAAAGAAAATGACAACATTGCGTTATCGCAGGCAAGGAAGGCCAGGCAGAGGCGAGCCTGGGGGCGCTGCTGGTGCTGCCATACGTGTCACACGTCCTGCAGAAGCTCAAGGTGGTTGTCGAGGGGGCCCTCAAGACGAGGAAGCCGCTGTCGCCCGTCGAGATGAGCATCCTACTCAGGTGGGCACTATCCTCCTCCTCCTCCTCCTCCTTCTTTTGGGTTGTCTGAGTGGTGGTTTGTTGAGAGCTTTGCAAAATGCATGAAAGGCGTAGCACTGGCTGAGAAGGGCAGTATACACCTCCCACATGAATCATTTTTAAACCCATCACATCTACAGCGCTATCTTATTGAAAACAATGCGTCTAAAATGGCTAATCCGTTGTGTCGACGTTCTTCGGCCTTTGTCGCCCTTGCGCCACAAAACAAACACAACAGCGATAAGGAAAGAAAGACACTGAGGTTGCAAGGTCAAATCAGGACCTCCACTCGTGGTTGGTTATGGCTAATATAAAAGCAGTTTCGCGGGTAAGGCCAGGGATGTGTGTGTAGGACGCTGACAATGTTGCCTTCCTGAGCACTTTGTAGGCACGTGGGCAAAGTTTCCTTTAGTTTGCTTCCAGTGTCTAGAAGAAAGGACTGTGCTTGCATGCCAGTGCTGCTATCGGTTGAGGTTGCCCCTCCAGGTGATGATTGTCATGCCACTGAAGCCGCCTTTCGTCAGACCTTGTGTGGGCGATAAAGAGCCCCAAACGTTGACTGAGCATGTTCCACGTTGCCGGTGAATCTTGGTGCCCCAACCCTGAGCACTGTGCGGGCCACTGTAAACACCGGCACACAGTGCACTACGGGCTGTGACGCCAGCGAGTGCCGTGCACTCACGGCCCCAGGCTGCCTCGAGATCGGTCGGCAGGCTGGGCTCAGAAACGTCACAGCGACAGCTCGACATTGAGCACTTGCGACTGCACAAGGCTCTGTGATGGCATTCTTTAGTAATCTGATGGAGGGGCACGCCCAGCGCAGAGTTTGTAGTGTTGGCACATTGGCACGTCCTCTTCGCAGTACAGGGTCCGATTTTTCGGTCTTTATTTCTTTTTTGCACATTACTTGAATTTCAAGAGTTTTTTTTTTTTTTTTTTTTAACTTAGTGACATATGACTCCGATACCATGCAAGAAGTTTCAGATGGACGACTTTGGTATTTTGTGTGATAAGGCTATGTGATCATTTAGCACCCTATCGGAAGAAACAACGACCTTGATGGAATGAAACATTATCAGTTTATACATCATATTAATTCGTTTACCTTGAGCTTAGAGCTCTGCTAAAGCTGGAATGCCTGCACCACATCGGCGTAGCAGGCCTCCCAATAAGCTACTACTCATGTAGAGCTTCCCGTTTACATGATTTCAAGTCCATATCCTTTGGTTCCTACCCAACCTTCTCTCTTTCCAGGATAAGCGAGTATCTCACCAACCCAAGCCAATGTGCTGAGCTCGCCAAACTCTTTGTGGTGGGATTCCGAAAGCTTCACAGCCAAACTCAGGTGACTGCAGTTTTCTTAGTACCCGTGGCATGCTTTGCTGCGTGGCAGGCTTTTTGACTCTAGCAGGGGCCACAACTCTCACTCGTGCTTTTCGTTTCAGGATTCGGAGCAGCAGAAACTGACGACGGTTCTCAACCTGGCCAAAGTTGCGGAAAACCCAGAGTTGCTGTTGGGGTGAGTGAGGGGCTCTTGGTGTGCAAATAGTTGCAAAATTGACTGATTTCATTCGGTGGGCAAATAGCTACAGAATTGACTGATTTTATTTGGTGTGCAAATAGCTACAAAATTGACGGATTTCATCAGCTGTGTACTGCGGCAGACATGGTGCACCTGTCAACCACTGGCGTGTGCTCAATCTGTCGAGCAGTAATCTCAAATCTCGAGTTTCTCAGCCATTGACGAGTCAAGAAATGTCGACATATTTTTCATGCCAACTGTAGGTCACTTGATTTAGATTTAGAGCGGAAGAGCTCTAACGAAAAATCATTACCGGGAACAGCGTAATTTCGTATGTATCTCGAAGACTTGAATGTTTCGTTTGATTCTGGGCACTTTGGGGGCCCGAATGTGGAGGTCGGGGCTACAAATGGACCGTATTACCCGGCTAGCAAGCTACAACATGAGAACCAAAGCCACAAGCCCCACCACGGTGTCGCGGGGTTGCTGCTGTGTTTTCGTTCGACTCACCGGGAGGCGCCAAGGATGCGCTTGGAGCCAGACGATGTCAACAAACCGGGTTTTATGGCTCGGTCGTAATATGGAACACGCACTGGACAGGCTGTCCCAAGCTTGGGTGGGAGACGGAGTCTTCACGAGCTTGTTAAGCCGTCCGCGGCCGCCCACTCGGTCCGTCTCCTGAGGGGAGACTCGCCTCGTCTTGGTGTCGAGGAACGTACATTTTTTTTCCCGGCCTGTGCTGTTCCAGGCCTCCACAGAAAAGCCCTAAGCAGGGCAATCCAGCTTTCCGACGTAACCTCGGTTGGGATAGAAGGGTCTTCAGAGGGGGTGGAGGGGGCTGGTGGGGAAGCCGGCCGCTAGGGGGCTGGTGCTTTGTGCGCCGATATCGCCGACGGAGAAGTGTGCGCTGCGTGTGTGCAGGGGCACGCATGCTCGCACGACTTTGCTGTTGAGGCAGCTTCCCTGTGTCAGCAACGCCAGGCAGTTAGCTCTAATGGCGCTAACTGCCAGGACGACACCGGGCAGTTAGCACCATTGTTAGCGCCGGGCAGTTAGCCCTGCCGAGGGGCACACTCACGTGTGCTCAGCAGGGCTGAGTTTTCTGGTATCGCTCCACGACAGAACTAAAAGCTAAAACAGCTCTACTGTTACAAGAACAAAATCTCCCACCTCCCCTCACGGGAACCCCTGTGTAGATGCGACGCATAGGGGGTTCACGTTGCAGCGTCGGACAGCGGAGGAATGGCGCTGGAATAATGGAGCGGAGCAGCGCAGGCACCGCGTTTTATAGCGCGCATAACGGTGAGGGGACGCGCCGGCGCCAGTGCGTCTGCCGCGGCTATGACGCAACACAATCCAACACAATCCACTTTAATCCAATCCAAATTCAATCCAAGCCAAGCCGAGCCAATCCATTCGAATCCAATCCAATGCCCCTCGCGAGAGAGTGTTCGCTATTGGAGAGGAGAGGGGGTGAGCGGCGGAGAGCGCAGATCACACGGCGAGGAGAATGAGGGAGGGGCGGACGCCGACAACAACGCCGACGCCGGATGCAGGGACAAGGCGAGTGAATGAGATGCAGTCGCATCTAAAATGCTTGCAAGCGAAAATGGTGGGCCATTGTTGCTCCCAGTGGTTCGATTGAGTGAATGCTAGCTGTGGGCAGTTTTGTCTAGCTTGTTCCAGTCAGCAATTGTGCCGAGAAAAAACAAACATCTAAAAACGCTTTTTCTAGCGTGTGAATTGGGAATTGAATGGACCTCTGGTGCATTCCCTGCACATTATTCATGCCTGCTGTCTCTGTGCATATGTTCATTTTTCTCCAGGCACACGGCCATCCTCTTTTCGACCGTGTCCAACCACCAGTCCAGGCGCATCCTGTGCGACATTTACAGTGCAGTCGCCGAACGCGTACCCCGCTACGCTGAGCTGGCATCGTTCATCACCAAGGTATTCCCCTTTCGTCAACTCTTTTGTGTGTTTGCACCTAGTTTGAAGGCTCTTTGGTGTTGGCATAAGGGAGTCCCTCGAAGTTTATCCACTTCAATATTGCTCTTGTCTGTCTGTCTGTAATTTGACGTTTCAACCCTTGATTGTTTGAGCGAGCTCAGCTTGTCCGCATCGGGGGGTGCAGAAAAGTGTAGCATTAGTAAGAAGTTATGAGCTAATCTGCACCGTGCAGAAAATTTAAATTTGAATCGAGGGATTTACAGTTGGCATGAAAAATGTGTTGACATTTCTTGACTCGTAGTGGATGGCTGAGGAACTTGATATTTGAGTTTACTGCTTGATAAGTTGTACACAGGCCAGTTGTTAACGGGTGTTGTAGTGTTAAGGGGTTACGTTTAAGGGCTGTGTCCGCTGTGTTACTGGGATATGAATCAATGCTAGGCACAGAAGCACAGGTAGTTTGGTTTGTGCACCTTACAGGATTTAATTTTATCCATTTGTGCGCAGCGTACTGCTGTTGAAATCTGGAGATATCAAGCAGCAGGGTTGGAATACGTTCACACATTAGTTGAGTAAATGGCGCTTTAATTCTGTTGGTCTGCGGTCACCTGTAGTGTGTCTTGCCTTTGTGATCAGCACTTTTAGCATACTAGAGTTGTCAATGAGTTGTTTAAGGTGCTAGAGTCGTTTAGTGAGGCGCCAGATTTAACAAATGTTTGTAGCTTAAAAGGAGGAACCACTGTTCATGCTTTCTTTTGTTTTGATCTCATATTTATTGTACCATTTCACACTTTCTGCACCTCGGTACGCCTGAAGGAACAGCCCAAGTTTCTGGGGTGAGCTATGGAAGTGTAGGCATCGATCACGAATTTTTATTTTCGTGTACAGTAACCCCTGAGCAAAAGTTCGTGTACAGTAACCCCTGAGCAAAAGTTTGTGAACCACGTTATGGCCAGGTTTGGGGAAATTTTCTTTCAATCCTTGCAGCTGAAAACTGTAGTGTGAGTGGTTATCTAAGTCCCGCATTAGCTGATATTCACACCTAAGGCTATACTGGGCTGCCATACGAGAGAAATACTCTTTTGTGGTCTGTAAGTGTTGGCTCACAACTATGCATCCATTCGTGAACCCATCTGTAGTCATCTATTGTCATTGTGTTAAAAATTCAAATCCACAATTCAAATCCACCTCCCAGGTGAATTCGTGGAACCCAAGGTCTGCAGAGGAGCCCAACTACCAGACGAGGCTGGAGGGCTTCAAGATGGCCGCCCCCCTGGTCGAGGGCCAGAAGGAGGAGACCGACGTCCGTGTCGTACTGCCGGTCATCTACAACTGCACATACACCATCCGAGCGGTGAGGGCCACTTGCAGGCTGTTGTGATGTCCCTTACTGTCAGTTAGACGAGCGTCGAGAAGTTTCAGTATTGTCCAGAGAATTATCGGTTGATTTCCCAAGTCCGGCACTTCGTAGCTCCCACCGCATAGTTGTTCACTCACACTCCCCACCCACTGTCCCGCACGCCTCGCTACACCCTCGGACCCCGATGCTGATGTGCCCCTGCCTCCTTACAAGGTTTTCCTTTTAGCAAACTATTGGGATGAAATTGTAGCACACAAGCCCATTGGTTGTGTGTGTGTTTTCATTGCCCTTGTGGTGCACTTGGAAGCCGGGGTATTCCTGTTGAGAAATCAGCTAAGAGAAAGTGTTGAAAGGGCAGACTGTAAGAAAGTGTTGAATAAATAAATCCTGTCACTGAGCTCTGATGGGCATATTTTATTGGATTTTTGTGGTGTGCTCTGTCGGGAATCACGGGCTGTTTGAAGGTTGGGGGTATGGGGGGGGGGGGGGGGGGGGGGGTCTGTTTCGAAGGTAGGGTGTACAGGATTGGGGAGGGGGATGGGTGATGTGAAATGCAGCTTAGGAAGGGAGGACGTGACACACATGGCATTTGCATTATGTGTGAAGAACAAAGAACAGCCTGAAGTTGTCTAAATAAAACGGACATGATGGAACTATGCACTGCTGTGGTAGGCATTTGCAACTCTCACCCCAGTGTGAGGGCTGTAGCCCCTGTAGTGGAGTGGGCAGAGTTGTTTATATAGGACCGTAAAGAAAAAGTGAAAATAGAGTTTTGAAGAGCAAGGACGCCTGTATGGGGTATGGGATGGGAGGGGAAATCCTTGCAGTTTGTGCTTTTCCAGCTCCCTCTTGCTTGAACCGCACTAAAATATGGCAAGACTGAAGAGGAGGGAGGTTATGAAAGGCATTTGTCACATCGCCACTATTATCACCTCCTCCTCCTCCTCCTCCTCCTCCTCAGCTGTGCCGTCCTTTGTGTTCTTTAACTACTGTTTACATCTTTGAGCAGGGCCATCCCTCTACTCTTTTTCTGACCTCCTCCATTGTCACATATCTTCCCGACAAGACACGGACTCCCATCTGACTTCCACGGTCCCGTTGCATGCTGAGCGAGAACGAAGCGGCCTGTTAGTCAGTGGGGCTCAGCCGGCCCTGTTCTCTTGCAGGTGGATGATCTCGCCCTGCGGGACGCTGCCTCCCTGGCGCTGGCCAAGATGGGGCCCGTGTTCCAGTCGTGGCTCGCAACGAAGACGGTCACCTACGAGAAGTGCGTCTCCGAGGCGCTCATGAGCGAGATACGCCAGGGCTTGCGGGCAAAGTCCGAGGTGCGTTGCGCCTCTCTCTCTCTCTCCTCTCTCTCTCTCTCTCTCTCTATCTCTCTCTCTCTCTCTCTCTCTCTCTCTCTCTTCGCTATTCTCTCTCTCTCTCTCTCTCTCTCTCTCTCTCTCTCTCTCTCTCTCTCTCTCTCTCTCTCTCTCTCTCTCTCTCTCTCTCTCTCTCTCCCCCCCACTCACTCACTCACTCACTCACTCACTCACTCTCTCACTCATTTACCTGTCTCTTCTGATGAGGGGTGAACGTATCGCTCGCTCGCTCACCCGCTCATTTACTTGTCTCTTCTGATGACTGGTGAATGTATAGTGATACGGGGTGAATGTTTGTATCTTTATGCTGGGAATGTATGGTGATACAGTGTGCATGTCTGTATGTTCATCCACGTCTCTTGCAACAAGTGGTGAATGTACGGTGGTGCAGTGTGAATGTCTGTATGTTCGTATTTTTATAACGCAAACATATGGTAATGTGGTGGGAATGTCCATACGCCCATGTTGGCACATTGTGAACGTGCAGGCATACTTTCTTCTTCTCCAGAGCCAGGCGTAGGTAATATAATTTCCTTGGATGTTTTGAGACACAACGGCTGGCTGTACACCCCCACCAGGCAACTTGGCACTCCATGCTTCTTGATTCCCCCTCAGGATGGAATATAGTGCACTAAAAAATTGTGTCTTAGCTATAGCTATGATCTGAGGGATGCACTATACAGGGTACTACATTGGGTGTGCTGTTGTTATGCTAACAGTACAGTAGACCACCTACCACATTTTTGTGCAAATAACCCACCCACACCCCCACTTTCCATCGAAGAAAAAAAAATATATATATCCCCGCGTATTGCCCGCATATTTCATGCACAAAAGGATGGACCAAACCTACTAATAAAGAACGTTACACGTTTGTTCATGCAAAAGAACTTACCTAGCTGACTACGTGACTAGATGACTTGCCACATACATATTTTTCAGGTTGGTATATTGTGGAGCTGTGTGTGCAAAATAAGCACTGTCAAGGGGATAACAGGGGCTTAGTCGCTATTGCTGCTCTAGGGGGCATCACGGCCCAGCGCGCATTGTAGTGAAGCTGCACCAAAGGAAATACCTCGCATATAATCCGCACCTCTACTTCACCCCTGAAATTGTCACATTAATGGTGTGGGTTATATTCGCAAAAATACAGTATTTCAGTCACCTTGTTACAAATGCCTTGCTTTGCGTACGGATGTCTGGTGGATTACAGTCACAGATGCTATCGCGTGTTGCCGAATGGTCCACAACACAGTCTTTGAAACTTGGGTCATGCTGCCATATGAGGCATGAAGCAACAAAAAGCCAAGGTTGTGATAGAAACTTGAAAAAGCAACTCTGCCGTTTAGTTTTGTCATGTACTGGGAAGGTAAAGAAAGTGTTTGCTCTGCCTGTTGTCACATGTTGGATCAGTTTTTTTTTAAGAGGGTAAGGGGGGACGATGGTCTTAAAACAACTTCTTTTAATTTTCACGTAAACCTTGTGAAACGTGTCAGTCTTGCTGCGTTTTTCCCACTGATTTCAGATGTGCAATTATTTTCTCAGTTCGTCAATTAGTTCCAAAGACAATTAGAGATAATTAGCCATTTTTGGTCAAACATTAGACAAAACAGTGTTGGTCACAATATTTTCCAATGCTACAAAACCCTGGTGAATGCAATAATCCAAGCAGTTTTTTGATGCACCGCTTGGAACTAATTTTACAGCTCAATAAACTTTGGTAGCACCAGTGGCAAGGAACCATTTTGAGTGCCCATTTCAAACACTGAAGTTTAATGAGTTCATTTGAGTACATGAGTACATTTAATGAGTAGGAGTACACAGAGAATGTGATCCTGCTTGTTCTGAGGAGTTTCCTCATCCTGCTTGCCCCGTTCAAAATGCCACTTTGTCAGTCTCTAGCCTGTTGCAACAGGTCTGTTCTTCCCCCCCACCTACAAAACTACTTATGGGAGTTGTGTTCTCACTTGTGTTGTCGTTTGCAGCCGGCCCGGCAGGAGTTTGTGCGCGTGCTGTCGCAAGTGCTGCGGCACTGTGGGGAGCACCCCTCCCTGAACGCCCTGAGCCAGCTGTGCTGCCCAGAGGATGTGGAGCTCGACTTCTGGGAGAACCTCTGCCATATACAGGTGCTGCCCCCCCTTAGTTTTTCACCTCGTCTAAACGTGCCTCGGATCTTAGAACTGCAAACTGTCATGAAGGATTGACTTTCGGGAGGCCTTATTGATTTACCTCCTGCTGCAAAAGTTGAAAAAACAAGTGAAGCTCTCTTAGTGTGGGACTACTACATTTGCACGATTCTAACGCGCCCCCAATTAAACCACAAAGGTTAGCTTTAGTTGGGGAAATTCAAAAATACAATTTGCCGCCGATCTTACCCCAATGATGTGCCAAAACGTGACTCTACGTTTAAGCCATGTACAGGTGCCGTCGTAAGTAAATGGAACGAGGATTTATGACAGCCATTATCAGTTTACAGGAAGCTTTTTCTAATGGGGAGGACTCCTTTAAACACGGGCCAGTGCAGCCAGGCAGTTTCTGGAAGAAGGAATTCTTTTAAATTTACGAGGCTGTGTTCCAATTACTTTCGATGGAACCTGTACCGGGTAGAAGACGTCTTATTTTACAAGACATTTTAGTTACGCCAAAATTTACTGACGGGATGTTAGTGGATTGTTCTGGATTGGATTGAGTTGTATTTCGCTCTGAGGCCGACTTCGCTTTTGAGTCCAACTGTAACGCGCACACAAATTTTAGACCCACATTTAGCAAAAAAATTTTGCGTTAGAATCGTGCAAATACAGTACCGTATTTACTCGCGTAATCCTCGCACTCGCGTAATCCTCGCACCCCTAATGTGAGCCACCAAAATTTGAATTTTGTGGTTCCTCGCATAATCCTCGCACCCCCAACTTTGCAGCGGCGAAAGTTGCCTGCTCGCGAAACCCGCATGGTGCACGCGCTCTCCAACGCGCGCCCTCCCCCGCTGCCTCTCCGTTCGGCGGAGAGCGCTGTGTATCCAAGGCCATCCAGGCGCCCCAACAACCTGCATGGCCATCTTCCTCCATGTGCATGGCTACTCCCTAACAGGCGCCCTAACACACGCTACTCACACTGTCCTTGAGCCGGTTTCGCGCATGTTTTGCGCGCGCACAACTAGACGGTGTTCGCGCAGCCCGCTGTCGTGTCGTCGTGTCGCCGTCGTGGTCCCGCCGTTGAGCGGCAGCAGCCAGTGAGTCACTCGCGTCAGTGGTGGATAGCTCGCTGCCGTTTTGAGAACTTTTTGATCTAATTGTTTTGTGCTTGGTGCCGCTTTGCCATGGGGAGGAACGCCAGCTACACTGCCGCTTTCAAATTGAAAGTGAAAAAGTACGCGATCGAACGCGGCAACCGTGCCGCAGGCGGGCACTTCGGCGTCACCGACTTCAGCGTGCGTTACTGGAGCAGGACACGTACGTACGACGACGAGATAGGGCGCGCGCCAGAAAGCAAAGGCGGCAATTTCATGATCGCTGATCGACGGGAGACTGTTTACGTTTGTAAATAATAAAATAAAAAGAAATAGCTGCTGTTGGCAACACTGAGCTTACCTATACAAAAAACGACCGCCTACATTTAGCGGGACTGGCATTAAGGCAAATTGGCAACACTGTGCACCGGATTTTTTTTTTCCCCGCATAATTCTCGCACCCCTAACTTTGCATTGACTTTTCCGAAAAAAAAGTGCGAGGATTATGCGAACGGTATGTCTTGGGACTTGCAGTGCAACAGCCCAAGAAACAATGGGGTGAGGAAAGAGCAGGACATGTTTTCCACTGTGTTGGGCAGGATCGTTGTTTTTCGATCGATACTTGATGCTGCCTCGAAGATGGTGCAGCTGTTGTATTTTCCTAAGCAGGCATAACCAAGGCCTGCAGACATTGTGAAGTTCATGATTGATGCCCAGCTAGGCAGAAAGAGAAAGTATCTGATGCTCGACGTTTTGCCTTGGGCTTACTGGGAGACCTGCCTCTGCTTGGGTGTCTACATTTAATCAAGTTCAGTGGGAAGTGTGGACAGGAAAAGACGAAACAGGGTGCAAAGCGGGGTTAGCCAGAATTGGCTTATCTTGATGGTACTGTGCTCCACTAGCTGCACCACCCAGCAAAAAGAAAGGAAACAGCCAACTTGCCAATCAGTGCGCACACACAAAGACCAGTGTTAAAACGGGCCATAAACACCAAATACAGTTTTGTTAAATTTAAAGGAACTAGCCTTTGATAACCCACTTAGCTACATTACAGCCACATAAGGTGTTTTCTTTACCCAAAAGATTGCAAGAAATAGAGTGGACTTCTGTTAAGACGAACTCTGTTAAGACGAACTCGGGTAAGACAAACACTATGGTTAAGATGAACAACTTTTTGCACTCCTGTAACGTCCGCAATGCAAAAATCCTCCGCTTAAAGGCCAACTGCACTCAAATTTTCGACAACGTAAAAATAATGTCACCTAACAGTTCACATAAAAAGGGTGCGAAATGCAAAATACTGCGCTTCAAACATCAACGCGCGCGACGCAAACGGCTCGCGACATTCGCTTTTCCGGAACCGAAACTGAATAGAAAAGGCGGCCATAGCGGCGGCCGGACGTGACGTACGTGAGGGAACGGAAGCGACCGCGCCAGAGCCGGCGGCCGCTCAGAGCCGCCTTCAAATGCGCGTGGGAGCGCCGCGTTTCGCTTTTTTATTTCCACAGAAGAACTTCCACTAACGTTTGCCCATGATAATGGAGTTGGGCCCAATTCCGGCATCCCGTTGCTATCAATCGAGATGAAGTAGACCGCCCGACAGTAATTTTTTCCATCATACCGTATTTACTCGCGTAATCCTCGCACTCGCGTAATCCTCGCATCCCTAATGTGAGCCACCAAAACTTGGATTTTTTGGTTCCTCGCATAATCCTCGCACCCCCAACTTTGCAGCGGCGAAAGTTGCCTGCTCGCGAAAGCCGCATGGTGCACGCGCTCTCCAATGCGCGCCCTCCCTTGCCGCCTCTCCTTTCGGCGGAGAGCGCTGTGTATCCAAGGCCATGCAGGCGCCCTAACAACCTGCATGGCTACTCCCTAACAGGCGCCCTAACACGCTACTCACAATGTCCTTGAGCTGGTTTCGCGCAGTTTTCGCGTGCGCGCAACTAGACGGTGTTCGCGCAGCTCGATGTAGTGTCGTCGTGTCGCCGTCGTGGTCCCGTCGTTGAGCGGCAGCAGTCAGTGAGTCACTCGCGTCAGTGGTGGATAGCTCGCTGCCATTTTTAGAACTTTTTGATCTTTTTGTTTTGTGCTTGGTGCCGCTTCGCCATGGGGAAGAACGCCAGCTACACTGCCGCTTTCAAATGGAAAGCGAAAGAGTACGCGATCGAACACGGCAACCGCGCCGCAGGCAGGAACTTCGGCGTCACCGACTTCAACGTGCGTTACTGGAGTAGGGCACGACATAAAACGACGAGATATGGCACGCGCCAGTAAGCAAAGGCGGCAATTTCACAGTCGCTGATCGACGGGAGACTGTTTACGTTGTAAATCATAAAATAAAAAGAAATAGCTGCTGTTGGCAACACTGAGCTTACATATACAAAAAACGACCGCTACATTTAGCGGGATTGGCATAAGGCAAATTGGCAACACTGTGCACCGGATTTTTTCCCCCGCATAATTCTCGCACCCATAAGATTGCATTGACTTTTCCGCAAAGAAAGTGCGAGGATTATGCGAGTAAATACGGAAATAACTGCCGGAATAGCTATTTTCGGCATTGCAAGTAAAAAACGGACACTGATTTACAAAACTATTTGCTCGTATACGATATCGAAAAGCAGCTTTTATTATAGCCGACCCCTTGGCTATCACGTCGCCCTTTCTGAAGGGAACAAATCGCACGCGGGCGGAGATAAATCACTATTTCTACTATACATTACATGCAAACAGCTTCGTGAATATCGGCCCAGTATTTTTTTCCTGTTCGTGCACATCGAGAATCTAATTATAAAAGGGATCTGAAACTATAAGCCCGCCTCCAGAGCTAAATGACGCACTAAAACACGAAAACACTTCCTATCTACTGCTGTTTTCTACTTTAACCAGAGACAGGTACTGTTGAAAACGTTTTACTTTCAAATAAACTAAATCTAAC
This sequence comes from Haemaphysalis longicornis, assembly GCA_013339765.2. Lineage (NCBI taxonomy): Eukaryota > Metazoa > Arthropoda > Arachnida > Ixodida > Ixodidae > Haemaphysalis > Haemaphysalis longicornis. The sequence continues at coordinate 97,556,028 of CM023455.1, forward strand.
GCTCAAAGTAAATACTTCACTTGGGAATCGAACAAAAATATAATCTATTGTTTAGGAGAGGAGCAGTTTAGTTTTCGCACTTCCCAAATACGGCGGACAATATTTGTGCGCGTGTATTTGTTACTACGAGAAAGGCTGATTTTGGTTCACTTAGCTAGGGAGACAAAAGACGCACAAATGTTTATAGCCGCGTTACAAGAACTCTACTTGGGTCGTAAAACTTTTGGAAATGTCTAAAGGATAGAGGTGGCGTTGGGCCAGCCCAAATGAGGCCAATATTGGACGCGGAAGTGCAAGTGGTCAATAATTTATAATATATCTTTTTTTTTTCTGTGGTAAATGCAATAGGAATGACAAATGTAAGACAAGTGCTCCTTTCGCGCTATTTTTTTTTCTTTGAGCAAAAATATTATTTTCAAGTAAAAATAGTTTTGCTAACTCCAACATATTCGCAAGCGCCTGAATAGGTTTAGGCTTCTAATCATTTTTTTTTTTTTTTTGCATTGAGAAAAATGGGGGATATTACTGCCTATGCGGTTAGTTTAAACATTTGATGGCGACGCCGGTACAGCGCGCTGGTGCAGCAGAGAGAAACCCCGGGCGAACGCATCCCTGCGCCCGGCGGAGCGCCCTGCAAGTCGCGAGGAGAGAAGCACGAGCTTCACGGGACAGGTTCCCCACCTCCGTCACAGGCCGCTCGGAACTTGTTACGGCGACTCTCCGCCAGGTGCAAACGTCGTCTGCTCGGAGGTACTTTGAATGGCGGTACCTAGCGCTCTCTGTGATTACGAAGCTAAGGATTTCGCCATGGTGATTTTAATTAAGAGCATAGACTACTTATTTGTACAAAACAAAATTTGAGTGCAGTTGGCCTTTAAGACAAATTTGTGATAATACGAACAAATTTTTATGGTCCCTTCAAGTTAGTCTTAACTGGAGTCTACTGTATTTAAAAACGTTTAAATTTTGCACTTCGATGATGTAATAGGGGCAGGAGTGACATAGCGTGGGCCATCACTCGAAACACAGTTTTCACAGTTCCAATGATACAATCAAACTGAGGTAGAAGCCCCACTTAAGGCACCCAGTTATATATCTTGGCAGTAGCTTAGGTTGCCTGCCACCAATTACACGAGCAAGAAGCAAGACTCTGTGGTGTCGTAAAGAAACAGCCGGTAAGTTGCTGGGAAGTTGCCACCGCTTCATCTGCATCTCGGCTATTTGTTTGAAGTTTGGGATGAAATTAGTATTGCTGTTATCATGGCAAAGCCATCTTTTTGACAAACCACACTTTTATTTTGTCTTCATGGCCCCTTTAAACAAAAAAAATTAAAGCCGTTCCACTCAATGTGAAAGCTGTCGGAAGTGCAGAGCAGTGATTTGCCATGATGGGCTGTGATGCCGTTTTCCGATCACTGCTGCCTCACAATGTAATTTAAATTTCCTGCCTTCGCAGTGCTCGTGTGCCCCCTGCCGGAAACTGTGCCAGTGGGAGTTCTGTTCTCTTTGTGCTCGTTTTTCCTACCACACGTGCCAGCATTGCAATGCCACTTTTTTTCACTTGCTATCGTAAAGACCAACCCAACGAGCATTCCTAACTAAATGAACGCGGGCGCTGTTGGTTAATTACGTATACTTTGCCTCAAATGTACCTGCAGTTTTCTTTGTGCTAAACAACGGGGAGATGTATGGCAAGCGCCAGTGGTTCAGGAGTTTCGAACGCTTATGACTATATAAACCGCTTGGCTTTCGAAGCCTCTGGGTTACGCCGCGATGACGTAGCGCCGTGTGGCTCTACTTGGGTCCAGCGAGCGAGCTACGACGACAAGGCCAGCCCCTAAAGTTCTCGCCACTTAAAATCCCACCTCGTATGTTTCTTCCTCCTCCTCCTCCGCAGATGCATCGGCGGGCGCGGGCTCTGCACCGGCTGTCCACGGCGCTGCGGGCGGGCGAGATGCCCTCGCTGGGGGCCCCGGCCATCAATGGAGTGCTGCTGCCGCTGAGCGCCTGCTACCTGTTCAGCAACACGCACGCCAAGCACACGGCCCTGGTGGATGCGGCCATCGAGGCAGTGGGTGCCCTGTGCCTGCGGCTGCCCTGGCGTTACTACGAGGGCACCCTGCTGCGATACATTGGGCAGCTTCAGAAGGACCCCGAGCACCATAAGGCGGCCATCCGGTGGGTGGGGTGTTTTGTCGGAGAATGCATTGCGTGCCTGGCTGTCTGTATAGGTGCACACGGGGGGGCACTTCTATTAGCAGACTTCCCACGGACCGACCAGTATGCATTGCAGTACAGTTGAACCTCGATATAACGAACCTCGATTTAACGAAATTCGCGATATAACGAATTTTTTCAAGTTTTCTATCAAAATTTTGCTAAATCCATGTATTTTTATCTCGATTTTACGAAGTAATTTCGTGCGGCGCTTTCGATTTAACGAAGTCATGGTGAGAAAGGAAGAACGAAATTTCGGTCGAGGCACATTTTATTTCGCCTCTCAGAGCCTACATTGAAAACATTCAGTACTCGCATTAACTCTTAAAAGGCTAAAATGAAAGAAAAGCGGTGAATTATGCGGTTGACAACAATTAAAAGCGATGAAAGAAGCTGCTCAAAAACCGCTAGCGGTCATGGACGGTTTAATAGTGCGGCCTCCATTTTGATGTCTCCATCGTTGCCTATGCCAGCGCCCTCTATGCTTAGGCTGCCGAAGGCCGAAGCCTACTTCTAGTGTTTTTTTAAAAACTACGCGTCCTTGCTCACGGTGCTGCTGCTCTAGGTTGTATTCGCTGATAACCACATTAATATTTTGTTAGTCCATCATTAGATGAGTCTTATAAGCAGCATGAGCACTCCAAGGGAAAGAAAAGTGTTCCGAACAAGAGCCTGAGGAAGTGTCAGTGAAACCGAAGGCCATTGAAGTGATGGATGCCATCGACGTTCTGCGGAGGCACGCAGGCGCACGCGAATGTTGAAGAGCAAGCCTTGTTAGCGCTGTCAGCATATGAGTGTCACATAAAGCCCACCCTGGTCAAGAAACTCCAAGCACTGCTTACGGACTTCTTCACTACGGCTCGAACATCGCGTGCTGGTGGCAATAAATTGCTTTCCGAACGTGGTCAAAACGTGTTCATTAGACAGCTGCGATGCGGAGAAATCGGTTTCTTTAGGGCTCAGCGGGCATAAAAGTAAGTGCTTAATCAAATTTGACCAGAAGATATTTAATGTAAGCTTTCCACTCTAGCGGGAGCACGTAAGCGCTGCTCCACAAAGTGAAGCGGTCCGTGTGCACTCCGCTCAACTCTCAATCATGGCTTTATCTCGTGTCGTAGTTGCATCACACGCCCATACTGCAGAGCCTTTGTGCATGAAAAAAGTCTCTCGAAAGCTTTATAGCCAGTTATAGCACCCTTCCGCTGTTGGCCCATAGCACCACTGAACGGACGAAAAGAGGTGTAACTTCGAACCAGCACCTCGCCGCGGTGAAGTTCACGGGGCATGGACGCTGGTTCAATTGACTAACAGCGGCGTTTAGTAGTGACCGAAATGAAAAAAAAAGAAAAAGTGGAAACGTAGTCTGCTATCATATTTAATGCAGCGTTGCGGAAAAAGCATCGGTTTTACGATGACACAAACTACCGTCGGCTATCCGAAGTCCATTGCCTTTAACTCACACAATTTTCGCGGCCAGATATAGTACAAATTTCGGTTTAAGTGGAGAGGTTTACTACATAGCAGTTCTTTCTGAGTGATGGGCAAGGTTTTGAAACCTCAATAACTTGTTAAATTAACTGTAAAATCGAAACCTCGATTTTACGAAATTCTCGATTTAGCGAAATTTTCGCCCGCAAATACGACTTCGTTATATCGAGGTTTAACTGTATTCATTTTCCCCAATACTTGTATGGTGAGTTGGTAGTCATTGGTAATCGTTACACTATGGCAGTCATCAGACTGATGTAGTCGTTGGACTACCCACAGACTGCAGTATACCTGGCTTTCAGGTGGCCTTTGTCTGCGCATAGCACTGAGGCTCTTCAAATAATCACTCCTGGACTGGCCGGAGACTGTCACAAGTGCCATCCGGCAATCGCTTTTCGCATACTTCTATGGTGAGGAGAGTTGTTGGACTACCTGCGGATTACAGAATGCCTGGCTGATGGGTGGGATCTAGAGGGAGATATTCACCTTCCAGAAGCCCTATGATTTAGGGGTATCACAGAGGGAGCTAACTTCAAGGCTGTCGAGGGGATGAAAAGAAGACTAGAATGCTGGTGGACGAAATGCAGAGAGGGGAATACTGCCTAAGACAGCTGCCACCTGCAACAGAAAAAAAAAAAAAAATTTGTGCCTGCCCTCAGAGCAGTGCTATTATTAAGGGAAAAGTATAAAACGTAGATTCATTAGTTTTTTCTTGGTAAGACTACACATCATCACCCCATTTCATGGGGATACAACTAGCAATCAATCAATCGATCTGTCTGTCTATTTGTGTATGCTCAGTGGGGTTCTTGGATTGTTAGTCCTGTACTCGCCGTGCACTGTCCAAGATGCAATCCGCTGTTTGTTCTCTACATATATTTCCATGGCGAGGAGATTCGTCAGACTGGCCGCATACTGTTGTCGTCATCGTGAGAATGTGGAATCTTTCTACTCATTTGAGGCATTGCTTTCCTCGTCAAAAGGGTGTGCACGTGTTTGCACAGGCAGGAGGAAGAAATGAATCTCAGGTCCTGACCAAGAATGAAAATGTATTTGACGTTTCAGTCCTGCATATGAGTTCCTTGTTCACTGAGTCAGACAAGAAGTCGTCATTGTAGGAACGCACCACATCTCACTGCCTTCTGTGGGGACAAAACGATGAAAAGTGCTGTTGTGCAAGCCTGGGGCCACAAATGCTGCCTTCCTAAGCACTTAGTAGGCTCACAGGTAGTAAAGTTCCTCTTTAGTTTTCTCTCAATGTCTATAAGAAGGACTTTGGTCGTGTGTCTGCCCCAGCAGTTAGGGTTGCCCCTCCAAGTGATGATTGTCGTGCCACTGAAGCCGCCTTTCGTCCGACTTTGTCGGGACGATAGAGAGCCCCAAACGTTGACTGAGCGTGTTTCACGTTGCCGGTGAATCTTGGTGCCCCGACCCTGAGTACTGTGCCGGGCACTGTAAACGCCGGCACACAGTGCACTACGGGCTGTGAAGCCACACTCACGGCCCCAGGCTGCCTCGAGATTGGTCGGCAGGCTGGGCTCGGAAACGTCACAGCGACAGCTCAACATTGAGCACTTGCAACTTCACAAGGCTCTGTGATGGCATTCTTTAGTAATCTGATGGAGGGGCACACCCAGTGCAGAGTTCGTGGTGTTGGCACAATGGTCCAAGCAGGGTCCAAGTTTTGTCTATTTTATATTTTTATTTCCTTGTGAAAGCGGCGCGATTTTGAAGTTCCTTGAATTTTAACAAGTCAATTGCGGAATTTTAGGGCGGTATGCCAACGTAATATATGATGCTACAAGGGAGGGGGTGGGGAAGAGAGCTACACTTCTGAAGTGCCTGTTCTGAGTGCACTCTACGTATCAGTAGAAGCAAGCCGCGTTTTCCCCCTGCCCTTACCACATGTGGATAAAAATAGACGACTTCAGAATTCTGCCCCTGTGGTAACGTAAACGGTACTGAATTTTGAAACTACTCCCAGACACATATATGCATCTGAAGAATATTGGAGAATGATCCTGTACAAATTGGCCTACTTTTTTTTTTTTTTTTTGACATGACAAGCAGTGCATTTGCTTGCCAATGAGCTCATATTCACCAGTTAGGTTGCATCAGTTTGCTTACATAGAGTGTCTGGGGGACATAAACGTTTTTATACTGACCCACTCCATGCTTCACATTTCGCAGGTTAGTGGTGGGCATCCTGGATGCGTTCCACTTCGACCTCAGCAAGTCCAAGGGCATCCGCGAGAGGCCGGGAGCGAAAGAGCCAGCCCTGGAGCCGAGCCAAGCCGAGACGGAGGCGGCAGAAAAGGAGGGAGACGCAAACGTGGAGCCTGGCCACGAGCAAAACGAAGATGGAGTTGACGAAAACGAAGTCCCCCAGGCAAATGGTAAGTGGATGCTTCCAGTTTCCATGGACCAGCATTTCAGGAAAAGAGGCTGGTAGCTTCTTCAGCTGTTTCTTTTATTACCACTTGCCTCTGGGCTGATCTTTTCTTTTGCCTTTTGTAGGGCCAGAGGAAGAGGTGTTGACCGAGTCCAAGGTGAAAGTTCTAAGCCCGGACGCAGCCACGACGATTCACACGGCCATAGCCATCCGCCTCTTGCCGAGACTTCACAAAGTCCTGAACCAGAAGGTGGGCTTTGGCGACAGCCTTGCAATTTGAGCATCTCTGTGTGGAAAAAGTAAAACGTGGGACTATAATGGGGCTCCACGGCAAGCTTGTGAGGACTTCTGTATATATGCTCATAAGTGCTCCTTTTTTTTCAGAGGGTGAAAATCATTTTTCTGGGCAGGGGTGGGGCGTGGGGGGGTGAATTTAAGACCTATTTTTTATGGTACTGCAATGACATCCCCCGTGAAGCATGCCTTGCAGGCAGATACATTTCAATCCCACCAATACATACCAACCAAAATCGCATGCAGGTTAAAATCGAGTATCAGCCAAAACAGCGCTAATGGTTGCCGACCACTGTTAACATAGCAGGGCAACAGTAATCTCACATTCGTGGCTGGTGGTGATGGCATAAAAAATCCTATGAGTTTTATCTTTTCCACAGAGCGCAGGCACCTATTGACTATGGGCATATGTGCCCCTAAAATCATGCACACACGCACGCTGCTTGCAAAAAAAATGCTCACCCTTCTTCCGCTGTGTGCCGGTGTGTTATCTGCAAGACGCAAAAGTTGTGTACAGCAGGTATGAGGGGCTCTGTGAGGCCTTGCCAGTGCTTCTTGTGCCAAAGAATATTAAAAAAGAGCACTAGCAGATAGCAAGGGCCCCTGTTTTCGATAGCCAGCTCAAGGTAGCTAGCACACCCTTTTTCGTACATTACCCATCAAAAGAAAAGAGCAGCGAACTTACATAGGACCGTGCAGTGCGTCGCCTTCTACAGAATATTGCCACTTCTCAACAACCTGTCATTTACCTTTTTTTTGTTTGTTTACATTTTTCCCCATTTTCGTGACCTGAGTTTGGAAGCGCGGTCCCCCAGAGTGGTTTCACTGCATGTTGCAAATATAGGGTAACCAGAGCTGTTTTGAAACGGTAATGAATAAAGTTCTGGCACCCACAAATGGCTGGTCTTGTAAAGAGAACTTTTGTGCCTTTTCTTTTTATTTTTTTTCCGGTCGTGGAAATTAGGCATGTGTTAAATTCAAGTAAATGCGGTATGCAGTGTGAACAACCTTGCATGTGCCATTTTCCTGATGCAGAAATTTGTTGTTTTTGTGAGTTCTAAACTTTTTGTGCAGAGTGGGTCATTCGAAGTGGCCGGGTGCAGCGAAAATGCGGTGTTGGTTCAAGCTGGTTGCTCTCGTGCCAGAGGTGCGAGTTCAACTGGTAGCCCATTGGCTTGGCTCATAAGCAGGAGGAAAAAAGATTTTTTACAAGCATGAGGAAAGGGGTGCTTGGAAGCAGGAGGAAAGGGGCTGTTAGGAAGCAGGAGGAAAGTGGAAAGTGGTGAATGCCACGCAGTGTATGCCTTCGTTTTGCCGAGGAAGATAGCTGCAACTACGGGTGATAGTAATTGCAGCGGTGATAACAATTAACAATCCCCGGCGCACTTTTACTTTTTGCTCAGTTAAAACATGCGTGAGATTTTTAGACTTAAAGGTGCGTGTTTTGGTTGGGTCAATGCGGTATTGCCGCATTTGTGTGAAATGGCTACCATGGTTGCAGGCCAGGGCTGTGAATGTACACTGCTTTGGCTGCCATTGCTTGGCTGGCTGTCATTGTCCCATGACGGCATGACTGGCTATCAAGCGGTAGCCAGGATAAAACCTGGGCAAACTGCTTCTTGGCCTGCAAGGCATTGTAGTAGTGTGGGCTTTGTAAACAAGCTGGTCTTTCACTACTTTGCTTGTTGTAGATTGCAAGTGAGGACAATTGGGGCATTGCACAAGCAGGAGGAGTTGCCTACGCAATCCAGAGGTTACAAAAGATCAAGCTCATCATTCCTAAGCATTGATGGGCATGCTGGTGGGAAAGTGCAGTTGCTGAGGAAAGGTGTGACCTCTGCACGAGTGTGCTCGAGTGCTGTCCCACCACCTTGTTGCGTCTTTTGAGGAAGCACCACAAATATTGCAGTGAATAGTCTGGTGAGGGACCAGTCTGACACGGTTGTCTTGAAAGCAAGGAGAGAGCAGATTGAACCGACAAAGCCTCTGCGATGTGTGTGTGTGTCGGGTGGGGAGCTCACCAGGGCGCTTCCTTGGCCCCACTCCTGTTCCCTCCGCCCAGGCCCGGGCGGACGACGAGCACAAGGCGGTGAAGACCCGCTGCCCTGAGGAGGAGGAGATTTTGCGGATCCCCATTGCTGTGGCCATGGTCAGGCTGCTGCAGGCACTGCCCGACGGCATGCTGCAGCGCCACCTGCCAGGGTGAGTGGCACCACTGCTCTCTCTTTTATCTCTATCACTGAGTGCAACGTCCACATGTACAGTCTCTGTCAAAAGTTTCTGGGCCATGTTAGTAGCTGACAGGCCACAAAGAATTCAAACCAGAAGCTCACCTGTTCAGTGAAACTGGAACGTGTCATAACCGAGAATCGGTGAAAGCACCTTGATTACTGTCACAAAGTAGTTAGGTTATACTTGTACCTCAACCTTTTGCCCTCAATTTTTTGTGGCCCAGGGACTTGTGGGATACATGTGAGGGGTTCCTCGGGGGCCTTAGCCAGTCCTGGCGTAAGCCACCACGCTAGCTCCCGGCGTGTCAACCACGCGGGCTCCCATGCCTACGGCAGCCCAGCGAGGTTCGCCGATACGAGAACACAGTAGACAGTAGTGCCGAAGCACAGCCGTTTATTTGGGGAATCCCAAAGCATGCGAGCACAAGGCTCGACGGCGTTCACGAATCACGCCGTCCGGGTCGTGACCGCGAACGGGAGGCAGGCACTCACGGCGCGCGACAAACAAAGCTCCCACCTGAGACACAAGTATCCATCACCGCCGCATGTTCCGCCGATCTCGTCCCGACCGGGTCTCCGACGAGACTCTCCTCGTCTCTCCCGTGCGCGCACGCTCGCGCCGCCCGCGCGCCTATCCCCGCACACATCGGTGGCGCCATCTCTCGGGGGACGCCGACGAACCAGCGGAGCGCCGGACCGGTTTCAGCGCACAAGCGTCTCTCCCGAAGCGCGCGCTGGCTCGGGATCGCAGGTCGCGGTTCTCCACGATTCCCACACTCCTCCCCCTAAAACTGGACGCCACTTGAGCTCGAGTGACGTCATGTTGCACCCCACTCGTCACGACGTCTCAAGTCAGCAAAACAGCCACGCAACGCCACTTCCACACCAAAGTTCGCCACACGATGCCGCCGTCGCGAGCTCGCCTCACAAACCCGCAAACACATTGCAATGGTTCAAGTCTCTCGCGGTTTGGGCAGCACAGCAGGTTGGCAGGCCCCGGGAGTAGCCTGCCAGCCGCAGCCGACGAACGCCGGGGTCGCGCCATGATGCGACCCCCACTCCCAGCTCGAGGCGGCAACAGGAACGGCCCGCGCCCCACTGCGGCTGCCCGAAGGCTCGCGCCACTCGCGTAGGCGCCAGATCCTGCCGCCTCCTGGTTTCCGTGGCCGCTTTCGGCCGCAGGTCCTCCCGAACGGTTGGCTGCCGCCCGGCAGGCCGGAGCAGCAACTGGCGGTAGCTCCGCGGTCCGCGCTCGGTCCCGCCGGTGGTTCAGCAGGCCATCCTCGCTGTCCGTGGCAGTGGTGACTGGCGTGGCTCCCGGTTGTATCCGTTTGCAGGTCTCGCTCTCACCGTCCAGTTTAAACGATTCCCAAACTTGACGTGGGGAGCAGCGGGACTCCGCAATCTCCTGTGACTGGCCGGAAACCTTATCGACGATCTCGCCAAATAGGGTAACAAAGATGCCCGAGGGGACTCCCCCTTGCACGTTCGCTTGCTCGCGGAATCACGAGTCCGGCAACTGTGCTCCAGCAGCCACCCCGCCTGGAGGCAGCTCGCCTGACTATTACGGGTTGTCGGCATCGAAACGCCCATCCGAGCTATTTCGGCCTGGTGCGTTGGTCGGCAAAGCAGCGTCAGCATCAAGCAGGCGGGCTCCTGCAACTCACTCGCAGCAATACAAGCTGCCGTAGAGCCAGCGCCAACCGCAATACCAGCGGCTTACGGGCGCACATCACCGGTATAGGTCGCCTGAGAGTCCGTCTCTTACTAAGACTGGCGATCTCTCGCGACCAACGAGCCCGCTGCCGAGCCGCGCGAAGCTCTTACTGCCTAAACGCAATCTCGAGCGGAGTCTTCACGGCATCGAGACGCACGCACTCCGGAAGCGCGGAGACAACGGTCCCATTGCTCCCGCTTCCCCCCGCAGCGAGAGGAGACTGATTCTTCAGCGATCCCCCTCGCTCTTTGTCAGGCGTCAAATCGGCAAACACTCCGCCTCGGACTCGAAGCGCAGTAGCGGCGGGCTCATCGTGCGGCTTGCGAACTCCCAAACACCGCACCCTCGCTCGGTAGTGTCCGCCGCGCCTGCGGGAAACTTCAACCGGACGCCGCCGGCGCGACTGCGCGGGGACGGCGCTACGAGGAAGGCGACCCGCCGCCATGTTGGAACAAGGCCTACGCACCTCCCGTCTCGCAAGCGGGCCGCGACTGCGGTGCTCGGAGGTATCCTACTGACTCACCGCCTGGTGCGTGTAGGAAGGTTTACACATTTGCCGTCACGGCTGTATCGGGCATCATAACTGTCTGCCTGCAACCGACTGGCGCGAGGCGTTTCGTCCGAAGTCTTCCGGACAAAGGGTAGCGGGCTACGACTGCAGCAACGCATTTCTCGGGGAGCTAGCAACCTCGAATTCGTCCGAATACGAGACCCACGTTCGGGCGCCATGTGGGATACATGTGAGGGGTTCCTCGGGGGCCTTAGCCAGTCCTGGCGTAAGCCACCACGCTAGCTCCCGGCGTGTCAACCACGCGGGCTCCCATGGCTACGGCAGCCCAGCGAGGTTCGCCGATACGAGAACACAGTAGACAGTAGTGCCGAAGCACAGCCGTTTATTTGGGGAATCCCAAAGCATGCGAGCACAGGCTCGACGGCGTTCACGAATCACGCCGTCCGGGTCGTGACCGCGAACGGGAGGCAGGCACTCACGGCGCGCGACAAACAAAGCTCCCACCTGAGACACAAGTATCCATCACCGCCGCCATGTTCCGCCGATCTCGTCCCGACCGGGTCTCCGACGAGACTCCCTCGTCTCCCGTGCGCGCACGCTCGCGCCGCCCGCGCACCTATCCCCGCACACATCGGTGGCGCCATCTCTCGGGGGACGCCGACGAACCAACGCAGCGCCGGACCGGTTTCAGCGCACAAGCGTCTCTCCCGAAGCGCGCGCTGGCTCGGGATCGCAGGTCGCGGTTCTCCGCGATTCCCACAGACTTCAGAAAATTTTGGCAAAGTTCGTGTGTCCTGACACGTCAGCGTGATGGCCCTAGTGCCATCTGTTGAATCCCCGCTAGGGTATGCTCGATCATTATCATCATCGTGTTCATAATCATGTCATTAAAGCTCAGAACCTTGTTCCGGTCAGCCATGACACCAAACCCTGCTGCCCGTCTCCTCTTGCCCTAACACCATCCCTTCCAAGCTGCTCCAGTCAGTCTGTCATGACCCACTTCTCACTCATGTGCAGGGCATAACAATGAGCAGAGTTGCAATCCTGGGTGGCTGGACAACAGTGGTTGGTCATGTTAGCCAGGGGAGGAAAGTGGGAGGCAGCATAAGATGAGCCTTAGGAGGCAAGTGCAATGTAAAGCCATTACCCCTTTGTGGGGAGTGGGGTTTTTATCTCTCCTCAACAATGCTTTGTCGCCCAGCAGGATGGGAAGGGGAAGGTCTGGTTCTCCTCATCCTCCTCCTCCTCATCCTCCTTGAGGGGGACACTCTCCTCTTCACAGTCTTGATAAGGTGAGGGAGGTGGAATGTGCGCTTGTGGGCAGCAGATTAATTACGCCTGTCGCACATCATATTCCCCACCCCTGAAGATGCTGCTCGTCTGTTGGGCACACTTGCATTATCTCAATCGACTCTTCAAGTTGTGGGAATTGCGGAGCTCCGCCATCTTTCCTATCCCTCTCGGCCCGCCGCGGAGGCGAGAGGGGTGGTACCTCTCTCTCCGCGGTCGCGCGCTCTCCCCTCCGGGAGGATCCCGTGAGAGCGGGGGGCGCGGCTGAACCCCTCACGTGACAGGTTTTGCCCGGAAAGTTCGGCAGGCTGGTCCGAGGCGGGACGGAGGTAGGGCCTCTTTGGACACGAACAATCGTCGGGAGCGGCCGTAAGTACGACTCGCTCCTTTTTGGCCTTCCTTTGTCCGCCCTCGCGCCTGTCTCTCTCCGCCCGGCTAAGGGGTCGGCGGTGTAGAACGACTGCGCCACCGACGTCTCCTTATTGCATTGCAATAACGTCGGATGTGGGGCGAATTCTGTGTCCTGTGTTCCTTGCTGTTCGCTGCCGATACGCCAATGTTGGTGATCCGCGGCGGTGTAAAGTGGAGCTAGCCTTGCGGCCGGATCTCCGAGTGATCGAGCTAGGCCGCCGTTAGAACCCTGGACCCCACATTTTTTGGCGCCCGAACGTGGGACTCGTTTTCAAGTGAATTCGAGGTTCGCTAGCTCCGAGGAACATGGCACAGGATTATGAGTTGGTGGATTTGATGCTGTTGGCCGACCTTTGTGATCATGCCCGGGAGGTCCCGCGATGCTCTGCATCAACAGCGCCCACCGCAGCCGCAGGAGCGGCTCGGGTCCCCCTTCTCCACGGCCCCTACGCAACCGCGAGTGCGGCTTGCGCACAACGAGAATTTCGGAAAGTTCTGAATTCCGCGAGCGCTATACGTCAGGTGACGCCGCGCTTTCAACCACCATGCGCCGGGCCTACGCAGATGCTGCGGCTCGCGCACCAACGAGAATTTCGGAAAGTTCTGAATTCCACGAGCGCTCTACGTCAGGTGACGCCGCGCTTTCAACCCCCATGCGCCGGGCCTACGCAGATGCTGCGGCTCGTGCACCAACGAGAATTTCGGAAAGTTCTGAATTCCACGAGCGCTCTACGTCAGGTGACGCCGCGCTTTCAACCACCATGCGCCGGGCATACGCAAATGCTGAAGCCCCATGCGGCGCGCCTCTCGTGCAAGTGAGCACGCAGGCGCCCGTAAGCGAAGGAATGACTGTGGATGCAGCGTCCATCGCGAACGCTCTCGCAGGCGCAGTGCACGCAACGTGCTGCAGGGCGGCGCGCTCACCCGCTCCCAGGGTGCAGCTACCGATGCCGACGTATAGCGGTTATAGCGATCAAGTGAGCGCCGAACGCTTCTCCTGCTGGCTCTGAGCCGTTACGAGCAGGCGACCGGCATCAGCGAGAGCGATGGTGCTGCACAGAGTTCTGCCCGCAGCCCTAGTCGACCATGCCGCCCGGTGGTATCGAGTGATAGGCCACACGGCGCGCAAGATGGATGACTTCGAACGATGTTCAGGAGGAATTCCTGCCCGTCGACTACCTCCCGCGGATGCGTAGAGAGTTGGAAATGCGCACCCAAGCTCCGGACGAATCGATGATCGAGTATGTCCGTGCGATGCAGGAGCTTTACGAGTACGCCGACCCACATGCCCCGAACTCGGAGCGGGTCGATCGGGTCATCAGGCAATGCCACCCCACCTTTGCCTTGTACTTGAGGAACTGCAGGTGCAGAGATCTCAACGAGCTGGCGGCCGAATCTCGTCGTGTGCAAGCAGCAATTGCGGCTGCACGCGCGTATCGGCCACCGCCGCCTCCGGTGGAAACACTGGAACCAAGCTGTGCTTGGCGCGGCGTTACGGGCAGCGGACGAGTCGAGGACGGCTCTACGTTGATACCCAGCCAGCGAGAAACGCTCGGTCTCGGGGACCGAGCGCTGGACCCCTACTCGTATGGGTTGCGCAACGCGGAGGCGATACGGCCGGAGGTCCTGGCAGCCCCGCGCTTGGTGCACACAACAAACCGGTCAGGTGATCGGCCGGCGAACGCACGCCCAAGTGGGCTTCCCTACACGGGATCGGCGCTGCCGCAGTTGCTGGCACCCGCTCACAACTCTCCCCCGGAGAACCGGATGCGGCCAGCTGGCCGCGGAGCGTACGAGCAGCCTCGATCGGCGCAGCAAGCAGCACGGAATTCTGTTCGCTGTTTCAGGTGTGGCCAAGTTGGTCACATGATGCGAATCTGCCCAGGTGGACAGGGAAACGCAGCGGGCCGCCGGTGAAGTCGCCGGCGGCTGATCAACGCGCCCGAGAGGAAAACATCACCGCGCCCGCCGCATTCAGAGTCGGAGTTCCGACCAGCGCGCCTGCGCCCTTTCTCGACCTCGCAATTGCGGGGCGGAGTTTTAAGGCACTGCTGGACACCGGGGCAAGCACTTCACTCGTAGGGGACGAGGTCGTTTCCCATCTCGAGCGCAAAGCTATTCGGCTGCGCGCGCGGAAGTTGCCGCTCCAGCTTGCGTGTGGTGATGTTACGTCACGCGGTGACGTACGCCTCGTCGTGCGTTGGAGTCAGCGTGTACGGCGAATGCGTTTCGTCCACTTGCCCGGACTGACGGTCCCAGTCATTCTGGGGAGAGACTTTATGTCCAAGGTTGGACTGGTCGTGGACATCGGCAACGGAGGCTATCGGGAGGGCCCGTTTACGCCGCTAAAGCCGTTCGCCGAACCGCCGCCTGCAGCGAGGTCGCTGTGTAAGGCTGCCGCCGAAACGTCCCGCGCGCCGAGGGAAGCAAAAGCTTCAGGCGCAGCCGATAGCCGGCGCGCGCGGCACCCTCCGAGCTCGGGTGTTGCCGCTCCCGGCGCGGTTGATTTCTCCTGCGCCGCCAGCCCTCCAGCCCGAAATCAGAGCGAGGAGTTAGGCGCGCTCCTAGCAGGTGCTAGTGAGCTGACAGCGGCGCAGCGTTATCGCGTCGTGGACGTCGGCAACGGAGGCTATCGGGAGGGCCCGTTTATGCCGCTAAAACCGTTTTTCGAGCCGCCGCCCGCAGAGAAGTCACTGCATGGGCGCGCTGCCGAAACGTCTCTCTCGCAGCGGGAAGCAGAAGCTTCAGGCGCTGCCGGTAGCCGGCGCGCGCAGCAACCTCCGGGCTCGGTCGTTGCTGCTGCCGCGGCTGATTTCTTCTGCGCGCTGCGCCTTCCACCCCGAGGTCAGGGCGAGGAATTGGCGCGCTCCTAGCAAGTGCTAGCGAGCTGACAGCAGCGCAGCGTGACCGCGTCTTGTCGTTGTTAGGTGACTTCGGCGAGATATTCACTGAGCAAGCAGGTTGCACAAGGTTGGTGCAGCACTGCATAGACACCGGCGATGCTCAACCATGGAAATCCCCGGCCCGTCAGCCCCGCCAAGAGGCAGGCAACTGATGAGGCGCTGGAGGAACTGCTGAAAGCAGGCATTATCCGCCGCTCGACGAGCCCTTGGGGGTTTCCAGTGGTGCTCGTTCGAAAGAGGACGGTAGCTGGCGTTTGTGCGTCGACTATCGGCGGCTGAATGCGGTCACGAAAAAGGATGCGTACCCCTTCCCGAGCGTTGACGAAATCGTCGCAAATCTCGGTGGCGCAAAATACTTCTCCATTTTGGACGCCAGCAGGGGTACCTTCAGGTCGAGATGCGTCCCGGCGATGAATGCAAGACAGCGTTCACTTGCCATCGGGGGCTGTACGAGTTCGTACGTATGCCTTTCGGTTTGTGCAAGTCCGAGCACATTCCAACGCCTGATCGACCGGGTGCTCGGTGAGGCAAAGTGGCAGCATGCCCTCGCCTATTTGGACGACATTGTCGTCTACTCCCGCACCTTCGAGGAGCACCTCTGCCACCTGAGAGACGTCCTGGGACGACTCAGGGCGGCTGGCATAACCATCAATCCTGCCAAGGCGCAAATATGCAGCGCTCAAGTGAGCCTGCTCGGCTATCGGATCGAACGCGGACAGGTGTCCCCCGATCCCGAGAAACTCCGGGCGATCTTGGAGTTTCCCACGCCGAAGGATGTCGCCGGAGTTCGGCGCTTCCTAGGGATGATCGGCTACTACCGCCAGTTTATCCCCGCTTGCGTGCGCCTGCAAGCACCCTTGACAAAGTTGTTGAGGAAATCCGCCCCTTGGGAGTGGGGAGAGGAGCAGGAGAGCAGCCTACGCCAACTGGCGAAAGCTGTTGCAGACACTGCATCGCTGAAACTGCCGGATCTGAACAGGCCATTCGTGATCCAAACAGACGCGAGTGACCTCGGCGTAGGGGCAGTGCTCCTCCAGGTGGATGGAGAACAACTGCGACCCGTGGCTTTTGCGAGCCGTGCGCTGCACACCGGCAGAGCGAAACTACTCGGTCACCGAGAAGGAGTGTCTGGCCATAATCTACGCACTTCGAAAGTTCGAGATGTACGTAGAGGGGGTCAAATTCACGATCGAGACTGATCACATGGCCCTCACATGGCTTTCCCGCCTCCGTGAGCCCAGCGGGAGGCTCGCGCGATGGGCCCTGACATTGCAACGCTTCGAATTCGAAGTTCGCTACCGCAAAGGTGCCACGAATGTGGTCGCGGACGCGCTGTCACGGGCGCCGGTGGACGACACCCAACCGGCCGGAGAGGCCGAGGAGGACGCTGTAGGTCAGCGACCCTTCTCGGCGCGGGGAGAGCGCGGAACGCGGGAGGACCCAAGTTTCGGAAGCTCAGAGCACGTGCATCTCGTCGGGGGAGGAGTTCCGCTCGAGGTTGCGTTCAGTCGGGAAGAGCTAGTCGAGGCTCAGCAGGAGGACTTGTTTTGTCGGGAGGTGATCGCCAGTCTTAATGAAGAGACGGACCCTCAGGCAAATCGAACACCGGAGAATGACGGGCGCCGGGAAGCTGCTGGTATTGCGGCTGGCGCGGGCTCTAATGCAGCTGGTATTGCTGCGAGCGAGTTGGAAAGTTACCTGCTTGACGCCGATGGAGCTCTGCTGAAATACGTGCCCGGCAAAAATGACTCAAGTGAGTGTTTTAAGGCCGTTATCCCGAGCAAGCTCAGGTGTGCTGCATTGCAGCACTACCACGACGCAGACGGCCACGGTAGCGCGCCAAAGACATGGCGGAAGCTTTGTCGGTATGCTACCTGGCCCGGCATGAAGGCACAAGTATGTAGGTACGTACGCACATGCCACGTCTGCCAAGAGCGCAAACCGCGAGGCGGTAAGGCGCCGGGCTTGCTTCAGCCTATCGTGAGCACAAAGCCATGGGAGGTCCTGGCGTGCGATCTGATGGGCCCGCTGCCGCGCAGCAAGAGAGGGTACAAGTTTGTACTCGTGGTGACATGCCACTTCAGTGGGATCGCTGAACTCTATCCGCTGCGCAAAGCGACAGCACAGGAGGTCCTGCAAAAGCTGTCCGAGGTGTTTTGTCGCTACGGATTTCCGGAGCGGCTGATTACCGACAACGCCACGTATTTCACATCAAGGTTGTTTCGTGAAGCGTGCGCGGCAATGGGTGTCAGGCAGCAAACAACATCGTGCTATCACCCCCAGTCTAACGTGACGGAGCGCCGAAATCGAGACATAAAGCCACTGCTTGGGGCATATGCCCGGCGGCAACAAGACTGGGATGAGCACTTGAGCTCGATCTCCTTCGCTCTGCGCACAAGCGTGAATCGGTGCACGGGCTTCACGCCCGCATTCCTGATGTTCGGCAGGGAGCTGAACACACCGACGGACACGGTTCTGGCCAGGAGGTCGACCGCAGTCCCCGCGAAAGCAGCAGATGCGGCTTACGCGCGGCGCTTGCGCGAGCGTTTGGCAGAAGCCATCAAGGAGGCGAACCGCAGCCGCGGTAAGGCCAGGGTCGACCAAAAGGCGGCCTACGACCGAGCTCATCGAGACGTGGCGTACCAAGTGGGCGACACTGTCTTGAAACGTAACCACGCGCTGAGCGATGCCAGCGCAGGGTTCGCGGCCGGTCTCGCACCCAAGTGGGTAGGACCGTTCGTAGTCGCCGAGAAGATCTCGCGGCTGAATTACAAGCTGAAAGACCCGAGGTCTGGTCGAATAAGCGGCCCCATTCACGTGGGCGAGCTGAAGCAGTACTTTCCAAGAGGAGAAACTGCCGACGCTCCCACTTCGGACTCGCGAGGTCGCGAGCTCGAGGGAGGTGCGGAAGGAAGGTTCCCGACGCACCGCTACAACACCCGCAACCGGCGAGATCGCTGACCGGGTCACCGCCCTCCAGCGCGCAAAGTTGCGCACAGGAAGGGTTGCCAGAGGAAGCTCCTCGCGGCGCGCCAACGAAACGCGCAGCCTACGCCGTGAGGTCCGGCAATGGGTTGCACGGGGTGACTCCAGGGGGCGCCAGCCGGCAGGAAGCCACTGCTGACGCTCCCACTTCGGGCTCGCGAGGTCGCGAGCTAAAGGGAGGAGGTGCGGAGGGAAGGTTCCCGACGCACCGCCCCAACACCCGCGATCGGCGAGGTCGCTGACCGGGTGGGCCACCGTCTCCGGAGGGTTCAAGCCCGCACGCCCAGGGTTCGAGCGACCCTCCAACCACGACGCCACCACACCACGCCAGGCCTGCAGCGAGCCAGCCGGGCCAGCCGCCACCCCAGGGAGAACGAGAGCCCAGCTGTATGCCAAAACGACCCCGCAGCCCGTACAGCGAGTGAGCTGCGCGGCGGGCCGGCTCTTGCGGTCAGCTGATCGCGCCCCCTTCTCCATGATGGCGGAGGCGCTCGCCCGAGGTGCGCCGAGCGAAAGCCATCGCCGAGCGCTGGGCTAACTGGCCACCTGGGAGGCAGCACTACGAACGCGGCCTCCACCCCGGGTCCGGGCATCAGAGGTGGTCACTGCTGAACCCGCAAGCAGCGGAAGCCGCCGGCGGTGCGGCAGGCAAGCGCCCCGTCGGCGCGGGGCGAACCGCTGCGGGAAGTGACCGCCTGGGAGCAGCCGGCTGCCCGGGCCCTGTGCTCAACCGGCCCAGCCTACTTCTCCGGCGGGGCCTGCGGACCTTGGGCCGGCTGACGAAATCAGGTCAACGGGCGGACTGTGGCGAACTATGTGGTGATTGTGGCGAACTATGTGGTGACAGTGCGGTGGACGTTGGCGCAGTTGCGCATGTTCGGGATTGGACTTGCTCAAGGAGGTGTGCCAGGCAGCGAAACGAACGGTGAGGTCATCGTTCGCCGGAGCCCTCGAGGTCGAGCGGCTTTGGTCAAAGGGGGGAGGGATGTGGGAATTGCGGAGCTCCGCCATCTTTCCTATCCCTCTCGGCCCGCCGCGGAGGCGAGAGGGGTGGTACCTCTCTCTCCGCGGTCGCGCGCTCTCCCCTCCGGGAGGATCCCCGTGAGAGCGGGGGGCGCGGCCGAACCCCTCACGTGACAGGTTTTGCCCGGAAGTTCCGGCAGGCTGGTCCGAGGCGGGCGACGGAGGTAGGGCCTCTTTGGACACGAACCATCGTCGGGAGCGGCCGTAAGTACGACTCGCTCCTTTTTGGCCTTCCTTTGTCCGCCCTCGCGCCTGTCTCTCCCGCCCGGCTAAGGTGGTCGGCGGTGTAGAACGACGCGCCCGACGTCTCCCTTATTGCATTGCAATAAACGTCGGAGTGGGCGAATTCTGTGTCCAGTGTTCCTTGCTGTTCGCTGCCGATACGCCAAGTTGGTGATCCGCGGCGGTGTTCAGTGGAGCTAGCCTTGCGGCCGGATCTCGAGGGTCGAGCTAGGCCGCCGTTAGAACCCTGGTCCCCACAAAGTTCACACCTTGTCGGCCGGCCTGCCCAGGGTTCTCCTGAGGATCTGCGAGTTCCTGAAGTCGCGCTCGCGGGACGTCCGCGAGGCGGCCCGGGGCACCCTGGTCAAGGTGATGTCGTCGCTGGGCGCCCCCTACCTGAGGTACCTGTTCTCCCAGATGCGGGCCGTCCTCAAGAGGGGCTACCAGGTGAGGATGCTCGCATGCTGTTTTCGTCTTAAGTTATCGTGTCGTAGAATAATGCGCGTGCCAAGTGAAACCTCTGTCAGTTTGCATGTCATTGCATCCGCATCCACAGTTGGTGTCATTGAGCAGAAAAAGAAAGGAGCGGAATGGCCAGAAACGGCGTTGCAGTTGACAATGCTGGGCTGCTTCCCCTTCCCAGGTCCATGTGTTGACGTACACACTCCACGCCGTGCTGTCCTCCATGTCCTCTGTGCTGGCCTCGGGGGACCTGGACAGCTGCCTTGACGACATCATCCAGGCAAGACATTTGCTGTTGTAGCGGTTATTTGTATTACCGATTTTATTGTCTTGGTGGTGCATTGTTGCCTTTGCTTTTGGAAACTGTGGGATGCAAGTCCACCGATTGATTTTGCTGACTTTTTGCTTCATGTTTAATGGCAAAGAAACTAGCGTCATAGCGTCTTCTCCCATGGGTTGCAGTGGTATGCAATGGTAAGAAATCAAAAGAAAGGCATGCTGCCTTTTGAATGCACTCCAGCGCAAATGCGACCTGTTGACTACGACTTGCTATACTGGTGCATTCGTGCATGAACTACCAGTGTTGCCATTGCAGCGCTGCTGTTAACTGTTTTAGTCTATGTTGCCTTTGGCTCATTAGGATACATGCTAGTCTTGCATTCTGGAGGTCCCCGGTTCGAATCCCACCCATTCTGTCTTTTAAACTTTTCTACCCTGTTTTTTTATCCTTTGAGGCATTGGCCATTTTATGTGCCGTCTGCGTGATGGGGCACGGAACTGTCGACCTGCCGAGTTTGCTAAAAGCTTCCTGAACAGAAAAGGCTGACGACTACTTCAGAGCTATTTGCCTTTTTCACGCCCTTGTGGGGATAAAAATTGGTAATCATAGCCAGAATCACTCCCGTGGTGCGATGCAGGTTTGCCAGGCCGAACTGTTTACGGACATTGCGGAGGAGAAGGAGGTGGCCCAGATTGGAAGCAAGGTCCGAGAGGCCAAGGCCATCAAGAGTTTCTCCATCTACAACATCCTGGCGTCGGTGGCCTCCAAGGACAGCCTGCCCCAACTCAGCCCCGCCCTCACAGAGGTGAGCCTCTAAACCTGATTGGACCGTGACCGGTTGCTAAAGCACTGCCCAGCCCGAAGTCATGTTGCATGCTGCTGGCTGTATCCACTAGACCAGACTCTTTTTCCTTTTCTATGCAAGGTTTAGGAATTTGAATATGTGCTTTGTTGTGCTCTGTGCTCTGTGCTTCAGTGGAGAATGGGCATCTGTTTAATTGGGCATCGCACTGTGTTGGCCACGGTAATGAACAGTAGCGGTGCCAGGATAGAGCCTTGGGGTACTCCAGTTGTGACTTTGCCAAATGACAGTGAAAATGTCTTTGAACCTTGAGATGTGAGAGTGTGCATTATGTATTGCAGAGCATCAAGCCAGAATTTTCAAGCCTGCCTTTTCTATGGTGCTAGTACTAGCATCTGCCTGAGAATTTCTATGAAGTGACATATTAGGAAGGTTGGCGGGACAGACTTCGGTTGTGTCTTTTATTGGCCTTGATTACTTTGATTGGGCTTGAGTACAGTTCAGCTCAGCTGATTACGGCATCTCGTGCAGGTTCTGCTCACCACGTCGAGCCACAAGACTGTCAAGAAGTGTGATGACTGCTTGCACAGCATTGTCCTAGGCTTGTCGGCAAACGAGGGAATTCCTGTCGAAGACCTGCTCATCTATGCCCACCAGGTCATCAGCCAGAATGCCCCCAACCTCGTTGAAAAGTTAGTTGCTGCTTTTGCGTCTTTTTTCCAAGAGGGAGGGTTGCCGAAAACATTGCTTCTGGCAGTCTGCTTGGAATTTTATTTCTGAAAGAGAAGAGTTTTTTTTCTGTAGGCAACCTTATTAGGGATCATTTGAGAGTGCTGTTACAAATTGACATCTGCAGCCAGCATTTTGAAACTGCAATCGGGGTTCTTTAGCCTCGACTTTGCAGAAGAAAAAAAAAAAGGAGCAATGACCACGCAAGAATGCTGCTAATTTCCGTGTCAATTTTAGTGTCAAGTGGTGTGACGCTCCTATCCATCATGGCCTGCATGTATATTTCCCATGTAGGTGTCTGGCCATAGCCTTGGGGAGAAGGTAGTGGTTGGTGTGGTGTCTGTCACAATTGCAGAAGCTAACGCAGCAAAAAAAAAAAAAAAAGAGTGATCAGAAAAAGTTTCGAAATTCGATGTGTTTACTTACTGTATGTTATATGCTGGCGTATGGGTGGACGTGGGAGAGGCCTTCATTCTACAGTTAACACAAGCAGGCTGATGATGATGATGATGACATACGGAGTTTTGTAGTTGTGACCATCTTGTGCTGTAGCTCGTATTATACGGTTGTGCCTCAATCGCAGTTTCTGCTTCTGGTAAACTCCGTACAGTAAAACCTCATTACAAGAGACACTTGGTTATAAGAGACATTTGAAGGAACACAGTTTGGTTAGTTTTCAGATGTTCACCATGTTAGCAATATTGCTTACAAGAGACCTTGGTTACAAGAGACACGTTTCCTGGGTCCCTTGAGTGTCTGTTGGAATGAGGTTTTACTGTATTTCCTTGCTTCTGTATCGGTCCCCCTTTTCTTCAGTGCACAACTCCAGTGGTACTGTTTGTTAGTCAACACAGGTTGCATGATGACTGCATGAACGAATGAACTGCAATCCGCCTCTTTCATTGCGGTGTGCTGCCACCTAGCGTGCGTAGCGGAAGTTGAGGCGGTAGGGTTTGCCAGCGTTTCCTCCGGCTGCGTTCTCGTTGTATGCACGGCAATCCCACATTACGGCGAGGAGCAGCCGAAGTTTTTCTTCTGTGTTGGTGTTATAACTAGGGGTGTGCGGATATTCGAAACTTCGAATATTCGATTCGAATTTTTTGGTATTCGATTCGATTCGAACGACACTTTTATTGTTCGAAATATTCGAACCACCCAAAACTAAAAAAAAAAAAAAAAAATCAGAGCGTGGCTGTATCGGTGTTTATTTACAGTGGACTCTCGATAATACGATTCTGGGGGTGCGAATTTCGGGATGATACGAATTTCCGAAAAGTCCCGGCGAAATTGCATCGTTTGCAATGGGAAAAATTTCGGCTGTTACGAACGGACCTGCGCGGCCCGGCGGAAGATACGAACGAGCCGGCGAGGCACCCGACTGCCGAACGAGCAAGTGACGGCTCTCGCCTCCTGTTTGTCACTCTTTCTCCAGAAACGGCCGGGATGTTGTTTTCTGCTCGCGAAAACTCTCTGCGCACGCCCAACGCGCTGACACCGCCGCGAAACCACCCCACGCTGCGCGCGGCGCGGCTGGCGGCGTCAACATGGCGTCGGCTCCAGCCGCGAAGTGGCGCGGGCGCTCGAGCGACCGCTTCTAACCGCTCTTTAAAATGCGGCTCAAGGGAGACACGAAGTTGCTTGTGCGGTAAAGGAGCTGATGATGCATGCGAAAACGGTACTATAAAACATCATCCGCGCCGCTAGTGAAAGCGCCCATAAAATATTTGCCGGGGTGCTAAGCCTAACCATCTCCGGCGGAGCCAAGCCGGCTGTCTCGATCTCGTCGTAAGTAGGCTCCTCCATTCTGCCGCGCGCGTCGTGCGTCATTTTCTGACCGAGGTAGGCGCTACCGCGGGGGGCGAAAAATCGTCGATGTGGGCGTGAAAATACAGCGCTCGCAGAGCCGAGGCGAGCGAATCGCGTGCAAAAACGCACCATGCGGTTCACCTTAGCTGTTGCGGCGTGTAGCGAGCTTGGGCACAGCGAGTGAGGGAGACGAGCGCGAAGCTTTACGTGCTCCAGAAAGGACTGCTTTTGCGACACGGGGGTTAAAAAAAAACGAAAAAATCACGAATTTCTTCACGGCGAAAGTAGGAAAAGAAATAAACGAAAACTTTTTTTCACACGCGGCTAATTTTTGGTCTGCATTGGTTCATACGAATTTCGGATGATACGAATATTTTTCGCAGTCCCGCGAGATTAGTATCATCAAGATTTTACTGTATCCAGCGCGCGCAATGTGCACGGCTCGGGCATGCCAGCTACTAGTGTCTCAAGTGAGCGGCTGTTTTCGGTATCTGGTAAAGTGGTGACGAGCAGAGGTTGTCACTGGCTCCCGAACATGTCGAGCAGTTAACCTTTCTCCATGTTAACATTTAAGTGAGTGCAGACCTTAACCTGTTGAGTGCAATGGTATTGTGTAATTCCTAATTTTACTTTGTGTAATTTGGTTGTGCAATAAGTTGCAGTTTTTGTGTCTCTAGATGGTGAAAACATTAATTTTACAAAAAAGAAATAAGTATTCGTATTCGAAAAATATTCGAAAAATATTCGATTCGATTCGAACTTTGTTTTTATTATTCGAATTTGCTTCGAAATAAAAAAATTGATATTCGCACACCCCTAGTTATAACGCCTTAAGATGACAGCCCCTAGTCATCACATAATACCAGGCGGCTTCTTATCACTGAATGAGGGCTGGCAGAGAAATCTCGGACAGATCCGTGTGCCGTCCGAGCAGCAGAGTGAGCAGTACTTGGAGTCGTCTGGCATGAAGTGCGATCGCCAGCTCAACAAAGGCCGGCAGTTCGCAAAATGCCTTTAAGCGCTGGACACATGTACGATTGGTACACGCGATTTGCACGCGACTGATCGTTACGACTGTTGCCACGACTAGTCGTACGCGTGAATTTGAGACGGCCCGATGCACGCATGAGATGCGTCGTCGGCGTCGCTCCGCCCACTGTTTTTGCTCCATGGTCAACTACGATGATCGCTGAGCTGAATTTGTAGATTCTGCGCGTTTGTTCGCAAGAAATGGATAAAGCAAGCAATCGTGAAGCGTTTTCTGCCTTCGGAAACAGTCCGCGCACACGCCGGCCGCGCCTGCCAGCTCGGCACACTCAGCGGCTCAAACCGGCGCAGACCACGGTAGCAACCGCGCTTGTCGCTGCTCTTCTGAATCAATCTGATCGCTAAAAAGTTCCACATGCAAGAAAATAGGTGTTAGTGTGGTGAAAAATTATGCTAGGGATTGTTGTCAGGGCTTATTTTAAAAGCGGCGATCAGACATCTGCCGCGATGCAAGCCTACGCTGACCGGTCGCCGCGGCGCGCGGTGCACCGAGCGGCCGAGAGATGGCGATACCTGCGCGGAAGCATCGAAACAGGCTACGCAGATGTCTTGGTCACCGATCGCTCAAACGGCAGTTATAGCTTAAATAGAGTTCCACATGCGAGAAAGGGGATGATAGTGTAGTGAAAAGTTGTGTTGTGGATTGTCATTCGCAGTTGCACAGGTAGCGGCGATCAAATATCCGCCAGGATGCTAAGCCTAAAGTTCCCATCACCCGAGCCAACGCGAGCGACGCAAGCCGCGGTAGCCGATTGCGTGCGGCCGACGGGAAGCGATAGAAGCCGACACCGTTGCCTTTTCGGCACTCCGAGTTACAGTGGAACGCAGCACAAGTTGTGGGCATTGTTCCGCGCACAACGAGCACACACAAAAAATCAAACGATGTAAATACAACCACGACCCCTTCCCGCTTGTGCGGGAGCTGTGGGGAATGTCGTCTGCTGCCCCTACCGGACTGCAGGGACTTGGCCGCTAGGGGATTGCGCATGCGCAGTGGGGTTGTGAAAGAGGCGGATTGATGGGCAGTGCCATTTCTGCAGGCCTCAGAAGCCCACGGCAGAGCCGCCGCGGCTGCTGGAGGAGAAGACGGACGTGTACCTGGTGCCCCAAGAGCCCGCTCGCAGTGGCCTGCCAGTGCGCACCAGCAAGCGGGCCAACGCACACGTGCTGGTCGAGTACGGCCTCAAGGTGGGGTTGCTCGCCAAATTCGCTCTTTCTCAGGCAGGTTGAAGAAACAAACCCCTGCCTCAGCAATGTACGGTGTACCTGGCAGCCTTCTCTTTCATAGGCTGAGCACGGCTGTTTGTGTGGGCAGCTCTCTGCGTCCCACACAAGAATGTCCCCTGGTTGGCACGCCATGGGAGGCTGCTTGCTTCTATGGCACTACTTACAGCCGGCCTTCTTGTTTGACCTTGTGCCTGCTTTGATGGCCCCTATCCACCTTGATGTTAACCAGCTGCATTTTACCAGTACTCACCTACGGGGCAGAAACTTGGAGGCTCACTAAAAGGGTTCAACTTGAATGGAGGACGACTCAGCGAGCAATGGAACGGAAGATGATAGGTGCATTGTTAAGGGTCAAGAAGAGAGTGGAGTGGATCTGGGAACAAACACGTGTTAAGGACACACTGGTAGAATTTAAGAAGAAGAAATGGGTGTGGGCAGGGCATGTAATGTGAAGGCAAGATAACCGCTGGTTATTAAGGGTAACCGAGGGGATCCCTAGAGAAGGCAAGTGCGACGGGGGCGGCAGAAGGTGTAGGTGGGCAGATGAGATCAAGAAGTCTGCGGGGGTGAATTGGCCGCAGTTGGCACAGCACGGGGATAATTGGATATCCATGGGAAAGGCCCTTGCCCTGCAGTAGGCGGAGACAGGATGACGACGACGACGACGATGATGATGATCCGCCTGGAACTGCCTCTCTTTGAAATCCTAACCTGTGCATCATGGCAGTGTCAATGCTGTATGTACATCAATTTGCAAGTGACTCATCCCCCGGGCAGTGCCTCCTTGAAATCCTAAACTATGCATCCGTTTGTTAGTGCAGTGGTCCTGATTGCTGGTGTACCCAGTTACAGTGCTGGGGAACAAAAGCGGTCGTACTAGATTGTAAGGAAGCCGAGAGGGCTGTGGGTGTGCCAGAGTTGTTGCGCTGCATTTGCTTCAATCATTGGGGACGCTGCCTCATTGGACTGCTTCAACCACCTGTGAGGACGGAAAAAGATCGACGTTGATGGTATTGGTGGCGTTGATGGTCCTTGCAGCTCCTGCATGCCCTCCTGAAGAGGGACCGAGCGAAGGCCACCGAGCAGAAGCACCTGGAAATGCTGGACCCGTTTGTGGGCCTCCTGGCTGGCTTCTTAGACTCCACCTACGTCAAGGTGAGGGCTGCCTCTCCGTATCTCGGGTTGGGGTTCTTTTTAGTGGGGAAGGCAGGGCTGCTCACGTGCCAAGGGAGTAGATGAGACAGCATTGCTGTGTGAGTGGCAGTGGGTTGGGGTCTAGGTAAAGGTAGAGCGTTTGAGTTTCTCGTTGGAACTGAACTCCCGTCTAGCACCCGAGAAGCTCCAACTTTTTAGCAGTGATGTTACGTTTATTGGCAATCTACATCACCGGGATGGGCTTTTTGCAATTGCTGTTAGGAAGCATCCTCAGAGAGAGCTGTGCTTGTGGAACATGAAGACATGCCGCTTTAGATATTTCGTGGCTGGCCGAGTGGCTACGGCTTGCCACTGTGATTGCACGCCTTGTGGGCATGATGCATGTGAGTAAGCAGTGTGTGGAGTGAATTAAAGAACTCGTGAAGCAAGATTCATGCTAAGCATTGCAATTGCTGCATTCGTGGCAGTTTTGAGTGCTGCCGCGACTTTGTATCCTAAACATTGGCAACCTGGCCTATCATACACTGCACGTGTAACAGTCTGCCGAAAATTCTGATTGTGGAATTGAGCAATTCTCTGCGCTGTAAATTTTGAGAAAGCTTCGAACTCTTGTGCTGTGGGCATTTCCAGTGGAGGAACTTTTTTGTTTTGTTTATTGCTGAAAGATTCGATTGATTGTAGGGTTTAACGTGCCGACGCAACGCAGGCGATGAGGCGCGCCGTAGTGGAGGGCTCCGGATTAATTTTGACCACCTGGGGATCTTTATCGTGCGCCGAAATCTCGTACACACGGGCGTTTTTGCTTTTCGCCTCCATCAGATGCTGAAAGATTCATCCGGCAGGCTGCTGCTGATGATAGCTTTGAATAGGGCTGAGGTACAGGTGCAGTCAGAAGTAGTTGGAATGCGGCCTCGTAAATTTACAAGAATTGCGTCCAAAAACGGCCTGGCTGCATTAGTGTGGGCCTAAAGGAGTCCTCCCTAAGAGAACAAGCTTCCTGAAAAGCAGTAATAGCTGTCATAAAGCCAGTAAGACAAATATTTTGTGATACAGTCTAATCCCTCTGCAACGAAGTCCGCTTCAACGAAATATTTCCAATTCCCCGTCAGCTAGCCATACAAGTCAATGCAACAAAGACCTCACCACAACGAACCATTTGTCTGGCTTGCTTTCGCTTCAATGAAATTTTCGATGATTTGGGCTGGGTTTGAACAATTATTTTACAATAAAAGAAGCATAGCGCCAGCTATCTAACTTTTTATACATTCAGGACGCTTAGTTTCACCGAGAACATGCACGGTGCGCCCACACTGCCATCAAAAACAAAAACAAACTCATAGGTGGACGCCATTGTTTGATGGTGATAATGATGTGGCGGGCCATCTTTACATGAGATGCAATCCAGGTTCGCCAAGCCAGAGCTATAGCCAATCCGTATCGAGTTGAAATACAGTGGAATCTCGGTCATACGAATCTCAAGGGGCGGCAAAAATATTCGTATCACCCGAAAATTCGTATCATCAGAAAACGAGAAAAAATGGAAATGTGCCGCGCATGCGGCAGGCGGCGGCAACATGGCGTCGGCTCTTGCCGTGAAGAGGTGCAGGTAGCTTCAGCGACCGCTTCTAACCTTTTGTTAAAACGCAGCTCAAGATGTGAACTAAATTGCTCATGCGGTAAAAAGGAGCTGGCAGTGTTGGAGAAAACTGCACTATAAAATATCCGCGTCAAATATCCGCCGCGGAGGTGGCCCAGCCAGCTGCTGCGCGCGCTTTCAAACTGGCGCCCTGAAGAGCGCGCCTCCCCATTGGCGCAAGTCGGGCCGCGCATCATTTTCCGAGCGAGGTAGAATCGTAGAATCTGACACAGGGGCGAAATCGTCGACACGGGCGTCAAAAGAACGTGCGCTCATCGCCGACGCGACGCACGCACACAAACTCAAGCGTGAACCGCATGCAATTCGTGCGCGTCGGCGTTGTGCGTGCGTTTTTTCACGCCTGCGTCGATGATTTCGCCCCTGCGTCAGATTCTACCTCGCTCAGAAAATGATGCGCTACGCGCGCGGCAGTGGGGGTAGCCTGCCGACTTGCTCCATTGGGGAGGCGCGCTTTTCACGGCGGCAGTTTGAAAGCGCTCCGGACAGCCCGCTGGCCCCGCCGGAGATGTTTAGGCTTACCACGGTGGCGGATATTTGATCGGCGCTTTCCCTAACCGCGCGGACGATGCTTTGTAGTGTCGTTTTCGCCCACATTATCAGCTCCTTTACTGTACAAGCGATTTCATTTGTTTCTTAAGTGGCATCGTAAAGAGCGATCAGAAGCGGTCGGTCGAGCTACCCGCACCACTTCGCGGCCGGTGACGCCGCCATGTTGCCGCCGCGCGCAGCATGCGGGTGGTATTCGCGGCGGCGTCAGCGCGCCTGCGGCGTGTTTTCGTGAGCAGAAAACGCTCCATACGGTTCACGCTTCAACATAATCGACGCGCAAGTGGCGCAGGCAACACGGCAAGGCGACAACAGGATAGGTAGAGCGCGGGGCATAGACGGAAGCGAGGAATGCGGAGAAGGCAAAATGGCGAGGGTATTCGCGGTCAGAAATGAAGGAACGCTTGATTGCCGCAGTTTATTCAAGAATTATAATACAAAAAAAGGAAGCTAGAGGCACCCAAGCTGCAGCCAGCGGAAACAAAAGGTACTGAGAGAAGAGACTGCAGCGGGAGATAAAAGAAGGGAGGGAGAAAACACAGGCGTCGAGAGGGCGAAACGTTCGGTTCGTTCGGAACAGCACCTCCCCACGAGGAGGATTACCTTCAACGGGGGAGGACTAATGCTTTTGTGCTCGCGCACAACCAAGGCCGCACGGCCGCTCCAACACTCCCGCCTCCCGTCCACGCCGCAGTCGTCTGCTCGCGCATTCGTATCACCCGCACCGGAGTGATAAAGCGTACGGATCATCCGAATTTTTTTACATTGCACACAATGCATTTTGGCCGGGGAATTTTGAAAATTCGTATCAAAACGAAATTCGTATCAACCGAATTCGTATCACCGAGATTCCACTGTATGTTGAAATTGCGCGCTCTCCTGCTGGCGCAGCGTCGTCATGTATGTGTTGTGAGCAGCTGTCCTTGCAGTTTTCCTCCTACCACTCTTGAAAGTCAAAAGCATAATTGTTTTCGTGTTTAGTCTTGAGCCTGCGTCATCCTAACTTAGTCGCGAGCGCTTGGTCTTAAAGCAACCAAGCGCTCGGGGCTTGCCTGCCAAGGTCCGTTGCTGCCGTGCCTAGTCAGAGGATAAGATAATGATGCCGTTCCTGCCACAAGCGACAGGAGGGCTTCCATCCGCTAAGCAGCTATCTGCAAGTAACTTGGTGGAAACGCCTTGTTGTACAGCTTTGCGCCTGCATTTCTTCATTTCTTCACCTCTCCCCTTCTCCTCAGTATCGCGCTCTTTGCGTGCTGGTAAAAAACAGATAACCATTGGTATGTTTGTTATCTGAATAAACACGACGTTACTGTGTGTCACTCCTTTTTCCAAACATTGTATTATGCTGCCAATGATGCGGAAATATCCGGGGCTATTTTTCTTGCCCTTCCCTGCTGTGTTGGGGCAGATTTCGGCTCTATAAATTTTCACTTCAACGAAATTTTTTGCTTGTCCCGTCAATTTCGTTGTAGCGGGATTCGACTGTATTCACACATGCTTGCTCCAATTACTTATGACTCCATCTGTGCAGCCAGAGACCGTACCTTCATACAATTTTTTATTAATTTTATTGTTTTATCGAGTGACCCTTTTCAACACGTGCGCCTGCGTGCAGATTGTGACCACGTCGCTGCGCTGCCTGGGGAAGATGCTGCGGATGCCGCTCCCGGCGCTCCGCAAACACGTGCACCGACTGGGAAAGGCGCTCTTCGTGCTCCTGCACAAGTACGCCGGGGCCGGCATGAAGCAGGGGGACAACTTTCAGCTGCTCGTGCTCGCCTTCAAGGTACTGCTTCTTTCTGATCACTGCCTCATTGCATCAGCTCTGGGCATCCAGTGAAATGATAGTGACTGGAAGGGAAAAAAAATCCCGGGCCGTCTCCACTAACGTGAAACCTACGGAGGGGCGAAGTGTGCAACGGATAAAGGTATTCATGGCGCCTTGGCGTTTTTGCCAATGCAGATGAAACCGTTGGGGCATAGAGGTATGTAGCTTTGCTGTAAAAGTCTCTTGTCTTTGAAGCACGAAGCTATCTAGTGCGAGGCGGAAACGAGTGTCCCGGTGTTTTTTTAGTACATGTTACGTTCCAGCGTGAGGTGTAAACAAGTTTCCCAGTGTTTTAGTACTGTAACTACACGAGACAAATGATGATTGCGACGACAACGACAGGAGATGCCAACAGCCCCTACAATTTGAAGCTGGGCCAGTTTTGATCCGGGAACTTGGCGCACTGCATGGTCGGGGTGAACTTAGCCAGCGGCGAGGTGGGGTGTGCAGCCTTAAAAGCCACCTGAACAGTTTAAAAAAAAATTATTTAAAGCTCCAATTCAAACTTTGTGTCTCGTGGGGATTTGTACCAGTTGTTCCCATCGCACAGTCCTCACCGCTCAGCAGCCATGCCGTGCAAGCGCTGACTGCGGTGACTGTGGCTGCGTGACTATGGAGCAGACTGGACATCACCATTGAACACGTGTTGCGGTCTGAAGAGGGTCTTTCCTTAGCTTAAACTTTTCACGAGACTTCATCAATTGGTGGCGCTTGTCGCTGTAAAGGAACCTGTTTTGGGCGAGGGCACTTCCCTTGCTAGATGGAGCGAGACTGGTCACATCTGTGGTACCACGTTCCATTGCGTTGTGTGCAGGTGATGACGACGCTGGTGAAGGAGGGCGGCTCCCTGTACCAGTTGAGCCGCAAGCAGCTGCTGGTGCTGCTCACGTACATCGAGCACGACGTGTACGACCACTCCCGGCAGAGCGTCGCCTTCGCCCTGCTCAAGGTCAGCTCGGAGGGGACATTGTCCCAGCCAAGGGCTGAGCGTTTTGACTAAAACAGCAGAGTGGTTGGTGCCAGGCACTGTATTGCTTGCTGCAGCCGACACCAGAACCCTTTGGCTCCTGTTTGTAGCCCCGTCTTTTGCTCTGTGCTCCGATGGGATTGTTACCTATTGAATTTTGTCTGCTTCAAATTGAATTTCTATGACGAGAGAAGAGAAAAACGGCACCAGTTATTCTGAGGACTTGATAAGCTGCCGTTTCTTTCAAACAGCTCTTGTTTGCCTCCAAATTGTGAAATAGTGTACTCTGCAGACACCCTGACGCGGTGTTTTACTATACAGTAGGGCACCGTGTTGGGTCGTTCACAATACTGAAGCATTTCATGGGGGGACACGTGTCTTAAAACTTGTTTTAATTTTCAAGTAAACTCTGCCAAAGTTGTCAGGCTTCCTGCCTTTTTCCCGCAGATTTAAAATATGCCACTATTTTTTGTCACTCAATTAGTTCCAATGATAATTAGAGATAATTAGTCATTTTTGGAGGAACAATAGACAATACACTATGGGGAATGCAATAGGAGAAGGGGTTTCTTGATGCACCCCTAGGAACTAATTTTACAGCTCATTAAACTGGCAAGGAACCATTTTGAATGCCAATTTCAAATACCAAAGTTTAATGAGCTGTAAAATTACTACCAAGCGATGCATCAAAAAACCACATCACCAGTGCCCATAGTAATGGAAAATATAAAGATTGCAGTTTTATGACCAATGTGGTCTTGTCTATTGTTTCTCCAAAAAGGGCTAATTATCTCTAATTATCTTCGTAACTAGTTGGCTTGCTCAAAAAATAATGGTGTATTTGAAATTAGTGAAGAAAAGGCAGCAAGTCTGACAAGTTTCACAGAGTTTACTTGAAAATTAAAAGAAGTTGTTTTAAGCACTTTCTGAAAAACTTGAACGGAGGTCTGTTTTACTGCGAGTGCTCACTCCAGGAGATATTTTAATGGTTCCGTGCTGCCCACCAAGTGGCTGTAAAGTGCTTCCTGATGCAGCAGTCCTTTGTAGCACTCATCTTTGGAAGGCAGGCTGTATATTGCCTCAGGTGTCGTTCCTGCACTTGTTTTTGTTCACGATATTTTAACTTACTCAGCAGTGCAAAGACTTGGCTTGCGAGTGTGAGTGCTCTCCGATTGCACACCGTCTTGAGATGACTTGATGCTGCTTTGTGGGTGGTGCAGGCCATCCTCCACCGGAGAATCGATGCGGAAGAGGTCCACGAGCTCATGGATAAAGTGGCCACCATGAGCATCGCTGATGAACAGGCTCACATCCGGAGCCAGTGCCGAGAGGTAAGAGCAACGTGTGGGGTGGACGCCCACCTCTTAGGGTGTGTGTCCAGATTCCCCAAGTAGGCAGCTATTGTGAAATGCTTCCAAGGCAGGAGGGCATTGCGTGTCTGATTGCCTGAACAAAGCTGGAACAGCTGGTGAGTTCCAATTGTCCTTTCTAGGCCTACCTACAGTACGTGTTGGACTACCCGATGAGGCGGCGCATGAAGAAGGCGGTCGGCTTCTTCACAGCACAGCTGGAGTACAGCACCGTGGAGGGGCGCCTCTCAGCCCTCGAGATGCTGCACTCCTACTCAGTCAAGTTCCCCCCTGTAAGTGGGGGCGGGGTACTGCAGGGTCTCATTCTGTCCCCGATGCTCTTCTCTAGCAACATTTGACAGCTGAAGGCCCTGGCTGGCCGACGTCAGGCCGCTTAGGCTAATGTTACATTGAGCCATACTGTCAAGTTCTCTGAGGTGATGGGTGGTGTCCTACAGGGTTTTGTTGTGTTCTTGTGGGAAAGTTTGACAGCTGGAGGCCACGGCTGGCCTACACCAACCGCCTAGCAGTACATTGAGCCATCAACGTCCACTTACTTTCCAAAGCATGGTCTTGTGACCCCTTTGGCAGTAGCTGGGTGTCCCAGAGGAAAGCTCGTCAACTAGATTGTTCACTGTCTTTTTCCTTTGCATTTGCGGGGTGATGCTTCAAATGCATTCCTGAAAGCCCCTCGCTTTGTTTGCCTTCTTTCTCCCTTGCAGGACGTGCTGGCCCACTACTCGGGCGTCCTGTTTGTCTCCATTTCTGCCCGACTAGTCAACGACACCACGCCCAGCGTGCGCCGGGTTGCGGCGGCCGGCATCCGAAGCCTGCTGGAAAAGGTAGGGCTTCTACTATGTGTGCTGCTCTTAATTAAACACCCGTAAAATGTTTTCAGGCTTTGCAGGCCTAAATTAGAACTCATTTCGTCTGTTTTGTGGATTCTGATGGATGTGACATGCATTTTGATGAATGGGCAGGGCGTGTAGACTGCTGAACGTAATGTCTTGGGCAAGCCAAAAACCTAGGCTTTTAGGCAAAGATCCCAGTAATTCATGTGGTTCATGGTCACATCTCCTGTATCTTGCTGTATCTGCTGTATTACAACCTCGATCTGCTTGACAGGGTGATATACTGTGTATGTGTGCGAGTGTGTGGGGGTGGGGGAGAGAAATTGATTGATTGATTGATTGATTGATTGACTGACTGACTGACTGACTGACTGGCACACTGGTGCTCCAGCATTCTGATCACATGCAAACTGCCCTGAAAATTTCAACCTCTTGAAAACGTTATTTCCGTATAGTGTGCCTAAAAAAGCTGTAAGATACAAAATATGACAGCTGAAGTACACTTATTGACAGCACAAACGACCATAAAGAAATCTTAGATTTTGAAACCGAAATTGAGAATAGCGCAGCAATTGCAACCAGGCTGAAGTGGCATTCCAGCCGGCGAGCGAGCGGCCTCACGCGGCTGGCCGACCAAAGCAAACCTGTGCGCAACGCTTCGCAGCCCTGGGAGAAGCACACCCAGTGGAGCTTGACCAGTTTTCCTGGCTGGCCGGAAGAAAAAGCAACCAGCCAGCCGCAATGTCATTTTCGCTTCCTAGCTGTTTGCGTGATCCGCCGGCAGGTGCAGCGTCACCTGCGACGGAGCTATTTTAAGGGGGGACGTGGCTTTCAAAATCAACTTTTTTATTTCTTTGTGGATTTTGATGAAAATTGGCACAGCAACTGGAAATGCTTCCGTGATAACACCATAAAAATTTCAAACTAATATTTTGAAAACTTTTATGTATTAAATTTTCTTTCTGTTCCGCTTGTACCGAGCTTGAGCGGCTTATAAAACACGGTAGAAAACTTGTTCGAAGTGCTTTGCATTCCCAAATGAATGGACGAGGTCGTGACAGTTTTAGAATTTTTTTTTTACAACACAATGTTTTTTGGTTTTCATTTTTTTAGAGGTTAATGTGCAATACGCATGTTGGCTGTGAACGATTATTCGAATAAAAAAATCACAAAAAAACAAATCTGGAAAACCAAGAGTGTCACGACCTGAACTGTTCATCAAGGAATGTAATGCAAGAAACGAAATCAAAATAGACCCAGCGGTCACAAAAAAATCCCTGGTACAAGCGACGGAGGTGGCAAAAAAAACTGTTTGAGAAAAACGGCTTCCGAAGTTGCAACATAGGTTTCACTTATCAAAAGTCGTCATGGTTGTAGCCTTTCATGTCCTTTTGAACATGGGGCTTCTGGAATGCCTTGCCTTGAAATTGGAGTGCCTTTTACAGCCTTTTTCTTTCCAGAAAACATCATTTTCAGCTCCTCCGTGAAGAGTACATACCCCACTTTGCAGACCAAACGAAGGGGAGATGGGTTTCAATGGGCTTTCAATGCAAAGTAGGTTAGCTGGTTGGCTGTATCGCACTGAACAACCTCCTTTTGCAGTGTTGTCACCATGGCAACAAGTTCAGCATTTTTTTACTTAAATTTGAACATTTTTGGCTTTTTTTTTATGTTTTATCATCTGCCTGGCACAGCAACTTAGTACTCATACGTGCAGGTGTTCATTGCCAAAAGTTTGCATACCACAAGGATGAAAATGAGCTACTTTGAGCTTGGTAGAGTATTCTGCATAACTCCCAACTTCAATGCAAGAGCATATTTTTTACTACTTTTGACATTCAAGGCATCCAATATTTCTAGCAGCAAAGCCAGTATGCCCTAAGCAATGGTATCAATAATTTCCCTAAAAAATCACTGTTAAATGCTGCGACAGTAACGTACATTTTTAATGCAGAGAACATATTTTATTCCTATATTACTAACTCAAACCTGTTTGCATGAAAATTACAAGTGCACGGGAAACGTTGCGCAATACGGGCGATACGGCTCGCGCGCATCGCAGCGCACGCTTACCGCGACATATCGAACTTTAATTATACCTGATATGGCTGGTCAGGTCGCTTTTAAGATTAAATCTAACGTCGCAGGCATTAATTACAACTACTGGCGTTCAATCGTAACCGGTTGCCCAGTCATGTGCTGCTCCAATGCGCGTCGGCTATGCCGTGCGCGCCGCAGCGTTTGACGCGTCGACCGTTTCTTTCTCAAGGCTAGCGAGGCCCACAGTCAAAACACAGCAATAACTAAGCGTGTAAACATCGCAAACCCGACTAAAAGTTCACTTCACGAACCGCTATCGCAAGCGCGCACACCGCGTCACCCTCCGGGGTCAGGCGACGGTAGAGTCACGCGCACCACGAAGCGTTCGATGACCTCCTCCTTTCGAGCCACACAACTTCCCGTAATCTGGCTCGTGATCTCAGGCATTCCCATCGCGATAACGTGCGTGTTGAATACCACAGATTGAACAGAAACTCGGCCGAGCGAAGCGGCGAAAATGAACTCAATCCGCTCGCTACGCAGCTCAGGCGGCCGCCATCTTGCGTTGCGCCCGTGACATCCAATCAGGAGGGTCGTTCTGCGCCCCGACCGGAGGACCAATAGCGCTTCAGCATCTATTTCTAGCTTCGTTGTGCGTCCGTTTCTTTTCTGCTGTTTGTGCGTTTGTGAATGAACGAAGATAAAAGAGACGAGCGGAACCGGAAAGACGATCGCTCGGCCGATCTAACCATATCAAAATGGCCCGCGCCCGGGTGGCACCGTTGCGGAGACTAGAGCGCTCCGAAAATTGCCGTTTTTCGGCCTTTTGCGCTGATAGTTTGTCACCGCGCCTGACAAAAGTATTTTTTTATGCCACTTTGCGACGCTTTTCAGCGTAAAAACTTTGCAGACGCATAGAATAGGAAACATAGAAGCCGAATGATGCGGGTTTCAAAAAAACGATGTTTTGGTCATTTTTTCCGAAGTTTGAAAGCCGCGTCCCCCTTAAATGCTTCTAACTGATCAACAACGCATTTTACGGGGCTACCAGTCATGTCCCAGTTGGTTTGGTGGTACGTACTTTACGTTCAAAGTAAATTTGGCTGAGGTGGAATTTGAGTGCAGTTGGCCTTTAATATTCTTGGCTGGCCTGTATCTTTGCGGCATCTTCGTTATTGTGTGCCTTTGGGATTTTATTGCTACAGGGCTACGGGGCTGCCTGATACAGTTGGCGTTTCTGAGTTGCATATATTGGTGGGTTCCCAACCTGTGACCACAAAAACCTTGGACATGTTATTCTCACTGAAGCTATTCCGGGAAGGCTTGTTTCAAGCACACATCGCTGGGGATTCGTTTCAGCTGGATGAAGATTCCCGGAGCTCCCTCTTCTCGGTGGTTCTGACATGGTGCAAGGAAAAAATAGTAAGTTTTTGGGGCCTGTTTTTTTTTTTTTTTTTTTCTCCCGTTTTTTGGAGGCGAATTTAAACTGGTCTTTCTGTGCAGCTTTGTCAAACCGTTCTTGCAACAGATGCTTAACCAGTCTTGCCGAGCAGTTGCTCTTGAAGCGATGAGGTCAACACCTGTGTGCTGGTTCTCCAGGAAGGACGCATCAGAGCGCTAATTTGTGACCTTGATTTGGACAGATAGTTCACAAGATTGCGCAGTACACTTGTTTACTTTGAGCTTTGAGGGGCCATGAAGACAGAATGCAAGCTTGGTTGTAATTAAAAACTGCCTTGTCCTGATAACAGTGACACCAGTTATTTTGCGAACTTGGGCCCTAATCTAGATATTAAGGAAAAGAGATTAAGTAAACCAGTGGCGTCTTCCCCGTCACTTACTGGCGATGTCTTTATGGCATCACAGGATCGTGTCCGTGCAGTTGATTGGGGGCCGCCGTGTGGAGTCCCTCATGACTGCAACCACTTGAAAGCCTAGCGTGCAGTTAACACTGATAACTATGTTTTTAGTGTTCTCTCTTATACATCCCTGCTGACGTGTAGCACGAAATTGTTGCGTTTCAATATTTCTCGGGTTTTCCCACTAAAACAAAAGTCCTTTGTGGCTGCCTTAGAGCTTAGTGAGTTACCGAAGGCTAG
This sequence comes from Haemaphysalis longicornis, assembly GCA_013339765.2. Classification (NCBI taxonomy): domain Eukaryota; kingdom Metazoa; phylum Arthropoda; class Arachnida; order Ixodida; family Ixodidae; genus Haemaphysalis; species Haemaphysalis longicornis. The sequence goes on from CM023455.1 coordinate 97,594,557, forward strand.
TTCTTTCATTTAAAACGAGGTTCTAAAGGTTCATGGCCCCTTTAAATCTTTTGTGGTGTGTGTGGTGGATGGTTCACATTGGTGTGGCATTCCAGCTCGAGGTCTGTGCTGTGGTCACCGACCCCTGACCTCTGACCTCCTCCCTTCACGTGCGCAGTTTGCGACGCGTCGGCTGGCCTCGCAGCTGCTGGGCCTGTTTGCCGAGGTGGAGAAGGAGGCCTTTGCCCGGCACCTGCCCGCCCTGCTGCCCACCCTGGTGGAGCAGATGCACCCCAGCAGGTTTGATGAGGTGGGCCATGGGGGGAGGGGAGGCCGTCTTCAAAGTGGCCGTCCACTCTTTTTAACTCTTGTTGTGCAGCGTGGTGTGTTTTTACATAGCTTATTCACAGCAGTTTACATAGCACAGAAGGCTTCATTCTACTACATGAAGCTGGGCCCTTAAAGGCCAACTTCACTCAAAATTTCAACCTCTTGAAAACGTTTTTGTATAGTCCACCTAAAAATACTGCAAGGTACGAAATATGACAGCTGAAATATGCGTATCCGTGGTGCAAATGAGCATAAAATATTGGAGATTTTGAAACCGAAATTGAGGAGAGCTCGGCCATTACTGCCAGGCTGAAGTGACACTCCAGCCGGCCCAGCCGGCCAGCGAGCGGCCGCTCACAGCCTTCCGGCTGGAGCAAACCTGTCCAATGCTCTGCCCTTGCCACAACCCTGGCAGAGTGCGCCCAGTGCACCTTGACTGGTTCTCCTGGCTGGCCGTAGGAAAAAGCACAGGGCGGCCACAGCTTTATAACTGTTTGTGCAATCCGCTGGCAGGTGCAGCGTCACCTGCGATGAAGCTATTGTAAACGCTTCTAATTTATTAACAACGCATTTCACAGGCAAGGTTCGCACAGGTCCTTGAAAACCTTGAAAACCCTTGAATTTAGAAGTGTAAATTTCAAGGCCTGGAAAGTCCTGGAATTTTTAAAGGGTCCTTAAAAACCCTTGATTTTTCTGGAGAAACCAATGGCCCTATCTTTTCACAAGAATTTAAAGTGTTTGTCGTGAATTTTAGGTTTAAAATGCTACAGAAACATTGTAACAATCAAGTTCAGTGTATTGCGTTACGAGTTGTGGATTCTCATTATTACGAGGGCAACATTGGGAGCAGCACTCCTCAATAGAATTCATGTCACGATACAATCCCGTGAAAGCCGGCTTCTGTTCTCTATCTTGCATGTTCCATGTAGTCTGTGGACGGCCTTTCATTGCGTGTTTGCTGTGCCTCATACGCTCCATCTGCGTTTGCTTTTACATGCAAATGGTGGACGTGTACACAGTTCATCCTGCCTTGCAGCAACACTTACTGAGTTAATTTCAGCTGATACTCTTGCTGACAAAGCAGGAGATGCAGGCAACATTAACTAAGTTTTGAAATCAAACAGCCTCAGCAAAACACCAAGAAAAAGGAAAAACCTCTAAATATAAACTATGAAAAAAAAAAGCTGGGGGAGCATTCATGAACCCATAGCTCTTATCTAAATGTGCAATAATGTTCTTAGGTACTAGGCAATATCAAAATTTTGCATTTTGTTGAAAAAGTTATAAATAATCCCAGATAAAACATAAGATGGGGACCTTGAAAATGTGTTTTCTGGTCCTTGAAAGTCCTTAAAAACCCTTGAATTTTTGCTTTTGAAGCCCGTACGAACCCTGACAGGGCTACCAGTCTCGGTTTGGTGGTACTTACTGTGCATTTGAAGTAGATTTAGCCCGGGTGAAATTTGAGCGTCTGAGGTGATGAGGAGGGCGTTCCACTGCGTAAGCCTCGGTTAGGGATTGCTACGATTCCAAGCCGTGCTGGTAGGCTTATCTGATGCATTTTACAGCCGACAACACGGCAGAGGCGCGGTATGTCGATCACTGAGATATTGAGAATGCCCAGCTCACGATAATGTCAAATGCCAAGCTATGTTGTGTCACAGAACCGAAACCGAAACTGGTTTGAATTTTATTAATCGTGGACGTCGTCCAATCACGTAACACCTTTACCTGACATAACTGCTGTTAGTTGGTGCGGCTGCCTCAGACCGCACATGGTAGTTTTTCTTCTTTCAGGCTTTATAAAATATATACCGCCTCATCACCTGAATAAACGATGAAAAGCGTGTTTATTTGAGCCAGTCTACACAGTGCAAGCAAAAACGGGAGCTTGACAAATTCACTTCAGTGTCCCTTTAAAACCCTAGGCCTTTTGGCGCACAGTAAGAGAAAATATATGAACATGTGCGCTGCTTACGTTCTTTTCTTCCATTTTTTTTTCTCTCATCCTCCTCCACCTTTTTTCCCAGTTAGTTGTGAAGCTGCATGGCACATGCGTTGCACTCTCCTGTTCACTGTTCATCTTCTCAATGTCATTGTTCCTGAAAGCCCTGCAGTGAACTTGTTTAGTCTACGACCTGTTACATACCCGAACAGCTTAGTTTTAGGAGCTTAACAGTGAGGCACAGCTGAGATGGGAGCAATAAGTGCTCAATGTGTTTCTTCTTGCTTTGTCACTGTGAAAGAATCAGACCTGCTCGCTGCCTTTACCAACAGCACCATTGAAATGTGTGTCTCCCTCACACGCAGTTTGCAGTGGAGGACATTGAACGTACCAAGGACCACATTGCCTACCTTTACCTGGTCTCCCTGTCCAAGGCGGCCATCGCGTGCAAGCTGGCACGGGCTCCCGCGACGCAGGAGGATTTTGGAACTCTGTGTGGTGAGGGACCGTTTTTCCCAGCCGCTTTAAAGATACAAGGAAGCCATATGGTGTAGCACAATCCAAACTGAAACATTTTGAATTGTTGCTCACGTTGAACAGCCTGAAGAGTCCTTCAAAACATCTTTCTTCAATTGCGCGTTTCATATATTAAATTACCAGAAGTGTTGCTAGCTGGGCAAGTTGGGACAACATTTTTTTGCTAGAACCAGTGCAAACGAAATGAAGACAGAGTGAAGGAACACAGGAAACAGAGTAGCCGTCCTTGTGTTCCTTCACTCTGTCTTCGTTCTGCTTGCACTGGTTCCTCAAAAGATTGAGTGATCAGTTGTACCAATTGTTTTGTTACCTCGTTTGAGCTCAGTTTATCCGAGTTCCAGTGTGTTTGAGTAACTTTATGCTGCACCACTGAGTGAGGGGCGTAGAATGCATCTTTGTATAGAGAAAGGAAAACAGCTCCTAACATAACGGTTTCCTTAAAAAAACAGATGTGACCCCAATGAAAGGGGTACGTAAAAATACAGCTCTACAACAGAAGGAAAGCGTGGCAGGGAGCGAAAGAAAGTTAGGTGGGCCGACGAGATCAACAAGTTTGCGGGGATAAATTGGTCGCAGTTAGCACAGGACGGGAATTATTGGAGATCTGCGGGAGGGGCCTTTGCCCTGCACTGGGCGCAGACAGGCTGATGATGATGATGATTCGATACGTGTAACTGATGGTGACTCATGGTGTCGGTAACCCAGGTTACGCAGCGGAGTATCTGCTGCACGCGCATGCCTGGGTGAGGTTGGCTGCCTCGCAGTTTTATGGGGCCGTGTTCACGGCCTACACGCCGGACGAGCTGGCCGCGGCCTGTGCACCGGACGCAAATCTGGCCTCCCAGGACTACCTGCTGACTGACACACCAACCAAGGTGAATGTCGTTTCGAGTCGAGGGTACTTGGAACTCCGTTGAGCCACCCTCTTGTGCTGACTCTTGACTTGAGTGTTGATTTAACAAGGCTCTTAAAAACTATTTTAATTTTTAAGTAAACTCTGTGAAACTTGTCAGTCTTGCTGATTTTTCCCCACTGATTTCAAATATGCCATTATTTCTTGAGTAAGTCATCTAGTTACCTAGATAACTAGAGATAATTAGCCATTCTTGGCCAGACAACAGACAAAACAGTGTTGGTCATAAAACTGTAATTGTTATATTTTCCAGTACTATGAACCCTGTTGAATGCAGTAAGACAAGTTTTTGTTTGATGCACCGCTTGGAGCAAATTTTACAGCTCATTAAACTTTTGCTGTCTGAGAATGGGCATTCAAAATGGTTCCTTGCCACTGGTGCCTCCAAAGTTTAATGAGCTGTAAAATTAGTTCCAAGCGGTGCATCAAACAAAAACTTGTCTTACTGCATTCAACAGGGTTCATAGTGCTGGAAAATATAACAAAACAGTTTTATGACCAACACTGTTTTGTCTGTTGTCTGGCCAAGAATGGCGAATTATCTCTAGTTATCTAGGTAACTAGACGACTTACTCAAGAAATAATGGCATATTTGAAATCAGTTGGGAAAAAGCAGCAAGACTGCACCAATCTGGGACCCACCAATCTGGGACCCACCAATCTGGGACCCACACACCAAAGTACTAATGGAAGCACTTGAAGCGGTTCAGAATCGTGCAGCTCGCTTTATTACTGGTAATCATAACCGTCTAGCTAGTGTCACCGCAATGAAAAATGCATTATCACTACCCAATCTTGCATTGCGCCGCAAGGTAGCACGTCTTTCCCTATTCTTTGAAATTTATCATCAGAACACAGACCTAAAAAATACACTCCTAAACGCTCCCACTTACATTTCACGACGCATTGATCATTCTCGCAAGGTTGGCATTCCACGTTGTCGCACTGCTGCATATTCCAATTCATTTATTCCTAACACAGCGTCAGAGTGGAACCACCTACCAGCATCAATTGCGCTTTCAACAATTTTGATGAATTCAAAAGACGTTTGAATGACCTGTATTCTATCAGCTGAGTGAAGTATTTCATTCCTTGTACAATGTTTCATATACTATTCCGCTACTGTACTTTGTCTTCTAATTCTTTTTCATGGGTCATCTGTTCACAGTAGCATTTACACTTTGTCATTGTCATGTCGTATTTGTTTTTGGTACGTGTTTCATTACGAGTATGAACCACGGCCTACAGATTTTTGGCTGTATACTATCTTTTTTCCTTTGCCTTGTACACGCGTGCCAAGGTGTCTTATGTTTGCCATTTTTTGTTTGTGTTGGACTGCTCATGTACCACTCCCCTCAGTAATGCCCCTGGGGCCGTGAGGGTATCTTGAATGAATAAATAAAAAAAGACTGACAAGTTTCACAGAGCTTACTTAAAAATTAAAATAAATTGTTTTAAGAGCAGTGTACCCCCTTAAAAGCACTGAAAAGTGTTGGCTTGAGAAAGCTGTAGAAAAAATGCACATGCAGTAAGAAAGACACTGGTTATTCCTTGCTGTGGATGCCAGTAATTTGTTCAATGTTCCTAGTCTTTTTGGAGCCTTATCTCCTGGCCTCTGCTAAGTCTCAGTCTCTCTGTCCCCCAGATCCGGAGCCTGACGGAAAAGTTCTGCTCCCAGCTGCAGCCGAGTGAAGTCCTGCCCGAAACGATGGAGCAGGTGAGCATACGCAGCCCACCACTGAGCCTGGTTGCACTGAGGGGCGTCCGAGCTGTTCTGGATTTGGATTCGGCCAAGCCGATGCTGTGGCCTCCTCTTTTATTTGGGTGGCGTTCTTGAGAAGACTTTTCTAGTTCATTCCGACCCTCTAAGGCCTTCTGTCAGCACCGATAAAATAGGTAGTGCAGTTTACCTTGATTCCGTCTACCTTATGCACCTAGATAATCTATGTGTACCTTTATTTGACCATTAAAAAAGAAAGTTATGCACAGATTAGTTCTGATTATAAGGGAAAAAGTTGTTTCGGTCACGTGGAGCTGAGTTTCATGTTGTGCGTTGTTCTGTTCCAAAGGGCTGGTCTTTTTTTGGTGGACGTGTGTGCAGCTGTTATGATGGCACTTTGCGCTGTGGAAATGGAGGAAACATTTATTGGCACGTGCGTCTTTTAATTAATTACTCATTTATTTGTAGGGGATTAGGAATGAGGTAACAAACAGCATGACACCCTTAATTTCAGCATAGTAAGGAGCTAATAAGCAAAAAAAAAAGGGAGAAAGAAATGCAGAAAGCACACAGGCGCTGTTGAATGCAGAAGAGTGCTGAGATAATGGCGAGAAACAATGATTCACTGGTACAAGTCTCAACACTCGACAGCATAGCATAGTCTCACGCAGCGCAATGATAATGAAGCAAGCAGTAGAATTGGCAGCAGTATGTACTTGCATTGGTTACAGCACTATAATTGAGCCATCCTGCGAGTGTGCGGGCACAATCGTGCACAGCTTCCAAGGTGTGATTCTGTAATATCTGTGGTGCCATCTTGTGGCAGATAACGGTATCTTTTGCCGTTTCAGTTGTACCAGTCTTTACTTACGTGCGCAAACCGTTCGGATGATGTGGTATCGGTTTTTGCAGGCCATACGAAACCTGGTGTTCCTGACCAAGGTGGCGGTGCGAGCATCACGTGCAGGCGTTGATGCTTTACTCCGATCAGCTGGATCCTGAAGAAGGTGTCGCGAGAGGCGCACGCCGAAGTGGTGTCAAATCCACGATGCATCATCAAGGTATTGCTGTGCCAAAAACCCCTTTTTTCGGGGCTCAACTTGGCGAGATCCTACAGACCTCGTCTTGTAACCTAATTGATGCCGTGCTGGTGGTCTTTTCGGTTGTAGCTATTGTTCGGTATTCCTGCCTTCAACTAAAATAAAACAAAACTGTCAGCATGGTAGTGCTTTTTGGCGCCGACCACTGGTGGTTGGACATTTGGGTCACTGTGTACTGTAATACCCTTGTCACACGGCAAATCTAATGTTATTCAAAATGACATTAGCTGTTAATGACATTTGGTTTGGCCATGCGCGTCTACACCAGAGTTACTCAGTATACAGTTGAACCTCGATATAACGAACCTCGATTTAACGAAATTCGCGATGTAACGAATTTTTTCAAGTTTTCTATCAAAATTTTGCTAAATGCATGTATTTTTACCTCGATTTTTCAAAGTAATTTCGTGCGGCGCTTCTGATTTAACGAAGTCACGGCAGGAAAGAAAGAACAAAATTCTGGTCGAGGCACGTTTTATTTTGCCTCTCAGAGCCTACATTGAAAACCTTCAGTACTCGCATTGACTCTTAAAAGGCTAAAATGAAAGAAAAGCGGTGAAATCTGCGGTTGACAACAATTAAAAGCTATGAAAGAAGCTGCACAAACCGCTAGCAGCCATGGACGGTTCAATAGTGCGGCCACCATTTTGACGTCTCCATCGTTGCCTATGCCAGCGCCCTCTATGCTTAGGCTGCCGAAGCCTACTTCAAGCTTTTTTTGTACGCGTCCTTGCTCACGGCGCTCCTGCTCGAGGTTGTGCCTGCTGATAACCACATATATATTTTGTTCGTGCATCATTAGGTGAGTCTTGTAAGCAGCATGCGCACACCAAGGGAAAGAAAAGTGTTCCGAACAAGAGCCCGAGGAAGTTTCGGTGAAACCGACGGCCACCGAAGTGATAGATGCCATCGATGTTCTGCGGAGGCAGGCAGGCGCATGCGAACATTTAAGAGCAAGCTTTGTTAGCGCTGTCAGCATATGAGTGTCACGTAAAGTCCACCCTGGTCAAGAAACGCCAAGCACTGCTTACGGACTTCCTCACAATGGCTTGAACATCGAGTGCTGGTGGCAATAAATTGCTCCCTTTGAACGTGGTCATCTTCGTTTCTTCGTTTCACCCGCGTTCATTAGACAGCTGCGGTGCGGAGAAATCGGTTTCTTTAGGGCTCAGTAGGCATAAACGCAATTGCTTAAAGGGGCACTGACACAAAAATTTTGCATCTTGTTTTTTTTGTTGCGATAAGTAGCTAGTGACCTACTTATAACCTGTAGAAACCTAATTTGCTTCAGCGTGAGACGGTTGTTTAATTAGAGGCATTTTCAATGCGGCCAGTCGCAGTTTCGGTTTCAGCGAGTGCCGCGAAACGATGGATTTTGCGGATTTTGTGTGAACAAAGCTGACCACGTGACCGTCGGAGGGATATCACAGTTACAGAGCAGAGCCGCCGTAGCACTGTCGAATCCGCATCGACGGCAGTTTCTGCGAATGCCCCCCCCCGTACTGATCTCGTGAGGCGCCTAATTAAAAAGCGACCGTGGATGTGACGCAGGCGCTGCGAGTGCAAATGCTACCGCGGCTAACGAACGACGCGCGCCGCTCGAGACGGTGGGTGGCAAGACGCGCGCTGGGAGCAGCCGGCCGGTCTGCCTACAGGTCCGCCTACAGATGTGTTCGGCTTAGCACTGCGGCGGATATTCGAGTGCCGCTCTCGTAAGCGGTGCAGATGACAATTTTTAATGCAACCCGCCATGGCATCATAACTCCTTTCTCATGTAAGCCACCATGGTCGGGACTTGGGGACAATTTCGTGCAGCGGTAACAAGCTATCACTCGAGCTACCTGCGCCGGTGTGGGCCACTTCGCGGCCGTGGCCGCGCCTGCACAGCGACCGTGCGGCTTGCTCAGTGGCCTTTTCGTGCCTCCGGCGCGGTTTCCGCATCCAATGGTAATAAACAGTAATAGAACAGAGTGCCTGGAATCGCTGTAGAACTTTGGTCGCGGCCAGCTGCCCGATGAGCTGACGAAATCACGGCGCCTCCGCCGCCAACGATCGGGTCGTTCGTTCTCGAGAGCAGAAGCTCTGCCCTCCGGCCCTCCGATTGGAGCGGCGAGCCGGCAGTGCGGAAGCGGCAAACACAAACTCGTGACGTGTTTGGATGTTGTTTATTTACACTTGCGCGTGGTCCTCTGCTGGCCGCTCGGTTGCGTTTCGCACACTTCAAAATTGATTTTAAATATGTTCTAGGCTGTATTCACCGCTGATATTTGCAGATGATGTATATGTGTTCCCACCGATCTATCTCCGAAGTTATCTCGCCTTCAAAATTTTTGTGTCAGTGCCCCTTAATCGAATTTGGCCGCAAGATATTTAATGGAAGCTCTCCACTTTAGAGGGAGCCCGTAAGCGTTGCTCCACACAGTGAAGCGGTCCGCGTGTACTCCGCTCAACTCACAATCATGGCTTTATCTCGAGTGTCGTGGTTGCATCACGCGCCCATACTGCAGAGCCTTTGTACATGAAAAAGTCTTTCGAAAGTTTCATAGCAGCCTTTTGCTGTTGACCCGCCGCACCCCTCAACGCCGCGCCTAAGCCTACCACTGAATGGACGTAAAGAGGCGTAACTTCGAACCAGCACCTCGCCAGGGTGAAGTTCACGGGGCACGGAAACGGGTTCAATTGTGTAACACCGGCGTTTAGTAGTGACCGAAATGAAAAAAGAAAAGTGGAAACCTAGTCTGCTATCATGTTTAATGAGGCGTTGCGGAAAAAGCACCGGTTTTACAACGACACATGAACTACCGTCGGCTATCCGAATTCCATTGCCTAAGTGTTGAAACTCTTAATTCACAAAATTTTCGCGCCCAGTTTTAGTACAAATTTCGCATTAAGTGCATTGGTAACTACATAGCAGTTGTTTCCTGGCGAGGAGCAAGGTTTTGAATCCTCAATAACTGGTTAAATGAACTGTAAAATCGAAACCTCGATTTTACGAAATTCTCGATTTAACGAAATTTGCGGCTCCAAGTACAACTTCGTTATATCGAGGTTGAACTGTATACAGTTGCAAAACTCCGCTTCAGAATCCGGGCCGCGCTAGCCCCCCTGCTCCTTGGAAACTGAGGGGCAAGTTGACACGCGCAGCACCTAGGAGACAAAAACTGAACTTCGCTAAGCTATTATTATTCAAAATTTTTCGTAAAATAAAGATTGCTTCTTAAATTAAAATACGTTAATTAGGTGAAATTTATTTGTGTTTTTGCGGCTTTTCTTTTTATGACTTACGGCAGCAGCCGCAAGCACTTGAGCACTACTTCAACGTTCTGCCGACAGACGACAGGCTAGTTTGAACTTGCCCCGTGCTTGCCCCGGCGCAGGGGGGGCAACCAAAGACCGGCTTTGATACATGGGGCCTATGGGGAGTTTCGCAAATGGTATATATCCAGTAACTGTGGTCTACACGGCGAAACAAATGTCGTTTGATACTGATAGTGGCGACGATTAGCGAGCTCGCAAAACCGCAAAATGATATCTCAAGTAAATCTAGAATGTTTTCATTCTTAATATTTTTTTTAAAAACATAAGAAAGGATTATTGTTTTAAAAAAGAAAAATGAGAAAATTATCGGTTTAGGTGACATCAGTAGACATCACAAGCCGAGCCAAGTCTGCAAAAAAATCCGTTATAGGGTAGCGTGCGCATTGGGGACGAGATTTTCTTTTTTTTTGTTAATACTTGTTGTCTCTCTATTTGAAAAACAACATGAAGGATAAAATATAGGTTCACTAACAGTTTTCTGAAATCGTATTCTTCGGTCTATTACTGAACTTTCTTCTCTAATGACGCGCCACTGCTGTCGAGGTTAGTCATCTGTCTGCTGATTAACTTCCGAACCTCAGTTAGCCGCTGAATGTCATTCGCCTCAAATGTCATTCAGTATTCTTGTGTAGCGCCGAATTAATGATATTTGGAGCGAACGATATTCGCTCTAAATGTCATTTTAGATCTGCCGTGTGACAGGGGTATAAGCCTATCAACTGCTTGACAGTCTGGTACACAAGTTGCAAAAAACTTGGCTGTCTGGCTCTTGCTGAAGAAGTGACATTTTTTGGTGTCAGATTGTCCTTGAAATTGATGGAAATGGTTGTGGAAATGCCTGCCCACCTTGAAGGCCTACTTCGAGCATCCTTAGTTTGTGCCCAATGTCTGTTGTTCACTTTCGCTTGCAAAGAGCGGGCACAAAGTCTTCGTTCTGTCTGCCCTTTCCCAATGCAGCGTTCGCACGTGTTCAAGTTTGTGGCAGCCGTCTCGCTGGACCTGACAAAGGCTGAGCTGCACTCCCACCTCGAGCTGATCCTGAAGCCTGTCTGCCGAGAGCTTGAGGACCAGTCGCCTAGTCAGAGTGCGTGCCACTTCATTTCTGTTACCTCCATCCCATATTTTTTTTGCCCGTGTAATTTGTATTGCGAGAGCACCCCTGGAGTGTCCACAAATTGCCCAGGACTGGCAGATCGAGGAGACCTATACAGTGGAATCTCGATGATACGAATTTCTTACAAGCCCCAGCGAAATTGCATTGTTTGCAATGGGGAAAATTTCGGCTCTTACGAACGGAACTACTCGGCCCGGAGGATGATATGAATGAGCCGGCGAGGCGCCCGACTGCCGAGTGAGCAAGCGATGGCGACGTATGGGCTCTCTCTAACCTCTTTGTCGCTCTTTCTCCAGGAACGGCCAGGCTGTTGTTTTCTGCGCGCAAAAACACGCCACGCTGACGCCGCCGCGAAACTGGCAACATGGCGGTGGCTTTGGTCGCGAAGTGGTGCGGGGCGCTTGAGCAACCACTTCTAACCGCTCTCTAAAATGCTGCTCAAAGCACTCACGAATTTTTTTGAGCGGTAAATGAGCTAATTATGTGAGCGGAAATGGTGCTATAAAGCATCATCCACGCCAACGTCGCCAACGCGGGCACGAAAAATGTTGCGCGTGCGTAACGCCAACGCGCACGAATCGCGTGCAAAAACGCTCCTGTAGTGAGCTTGGGCCCCGCGAGTGAGCAGATGAAAGTCTAGAAAGGACAGCTCAACGACATGGAGGTTAATAAAAGTGCTCAATTTTTTTTGCCTGTGTTGGTTCATATGAATTTCGGATGATACGAATATTTTTCGCGGTCCCGCGAGATTCGTATCATCGAGATTTTACTGTAGTAAGAAGAGAGTGCATTCGTCTGAGGGTGTGTTCAATTGTCCTAGAGTCTCAAGCCTTGTACCAATTGCTCTGAAAGGTCCAGAGTACGCAACTCGGAAAGGCGACCTCAGAAGCTTAAAATTATGGAGACTACTTTTCTGCACATTCGGGAAAAGTGGATGCCTGTGAGATGTTGCACTTTGTACCTTTGCTGGTGCCAACTTTCATGTGAGTTAAAAACTGAAGTGCAGCTTGTATGTTATCTTCTGTCCATCTTTCACAACCTAGGTAGTGTATGTTGTAGTTAGTGTTAAAGCTACAAAAAAAAGAAGAAAAAAATAGTGAAGCACCATTTGCCACTAGATGTACTCCACAATATGGCGTCACAAAAAGGTGTGGTGCTGCAGGCATAAAAGTGGTGGCTGCTAAGCTGTTTCATCTTGAATTGTGCTGGGTAGGGTCTCCATTCTGCACCAAGCCCCATTATTTGTCCTTTTGAGCAAAGCGACTTTCACCTGCCACAAAAGTGTAGGCAACCTGGCAGAGGATGCCTACAGCTTTTCAGTTTTCCACGAGTGGGGAGTAGCTCTGTGGTGGGGGAAGGCGTGCGCACAAGTGATTTGTGCCTGTTATTTTGCAGGCGAAGAGATGAAGCAGCTGGCCAACGAGGTGTCCGGCGTGGTAAAGAAGGCCGCCGGCGTGGAGGCCTTTGGCGCCGCCCTGGTGGCTCTCCAGGGGAAGCTTTCGGGCAAGAAAATGAAGCGCAAGCACGACAAGGCCCTAGAGGTGGGTGCTGGGGGTGGGCGCAGTCGGCAGTTGACATGAGTTTTTCTTTTTCTTTTTTCTTCCAAATGTGAAAATTACGTGGGAGTGAAAATGCGACTGCAAGTGCACGTTAAGATGGAGTAAATGCAACCGCGATCCTACAATTTGCTCTGTTCTTTCTTAGATGGTGAGGAATCCTGAGATGGGGGCGCGGAAGAAGATAAAGCAGCAGGTGCGGAAAAAGGAGGCCCTGAAGCGCAAGATGGCCATCCAACACGGCAAAAAGGCCAAGAGGCGCAAGAAGGCCTCCTAGACCGCCTTTTTAGGATCTTCCACTTGCCGGGGTATATGATAAAATAAATGTACATAGGCCTCTCCCATCACCCGTCGCACATGGCTTCCTGTGTGAGAGGACATGCTTCTCTAAAGCCTGCACTGGTACAGAAAGCTTGGCTGGTTGGTGTGGTCGCACTGTTTAAAAGTCAGCCATACCATCTAGCTTGGCCAACACAGCGGACTATACAACACTTGTATCATCCATCACACCTGTGTCCCAGTGTTTTTAGCACTGTTCAAAAATTCTTTTTACTCCCTTTTTACTCCATTTTACTCCCTTTTCAAAAATTCTTTTTACTGTTGGGCTTTTGGAACACCACTTACATTTGAGTTAACTTTTTTTCCTTTTTAAAGGGAAATTTTCAGTGGTTGAACCTTATGGGGAACACTGTTTCACAGTGAGAGCTATATGTTGGGCAGGTAGTTCCCTACTTTGCAACTGGCATTGATGCTACTGTGTATTGGCCGCGAGGCCCACCACTGGAGAGGCTGGCACTGCGATCGTTTTGACGTCACTTGTAGGATCACCGTTCCTACCTTGCTGCACAGTTGGCTCGCAGCGAGTGACACTCAGCTTAGGACGCGCGTTCTAAAAGTATTTTCGTGTTAATTTCCGTCGTTTGCAGTTAATTCTCAGTGCGTCAAGCGCAGTTTGACTTCATGGGGATTTTATAACCGCATCAACTGTGGTACATTCTCCGCAAACAACGTGAGCATGGTGGCGTATGTGTGCGACCCGATAGCGTGAGCTGCGGCTCGTTTCCCGATCAACAATGTCGACTACGATGATTGCCAAGATTAAGTTTCTTGATTTCCCTTGTTGCAACATATGTGTAAAGCAAGAAATCATGAAGCGTTTACTGCTAGCAGAACGCCTCCGCGCATACACTGCCGTGCCTGCCCGCACGGCCGACGGAGCAGCTCGAAACCGACCGCAGATCGCGGGCAGCAACAACTTGTCGCTGCTTTTAAAATCACGCTAGTTGTAGACAAGTAATTCGACAGCATTGAATGTGGATGTTAGAGTGGTGAAAAATTGTGCTAGGTAAGCGATGCTCAAATATCTGCCGCGATCTACGCCGACCGTCCCCGAAGGTCGGCTCCCCGGTCACCGCGCGGCCCTTCACTGCCTTTGCGGCAAGCGGCCTGAAGGATATGTGCCTGCGCCGGCAAGCATCAGCCGAGGTCTGTCGTGGCAGGTTCTTGATCATCGATCTTGCTTAAACGGACGCGCATACAAAAGTTACACATACAAGAAAGAGGGTGACAGTGAAGTGAAAGTTGTATTAGGGACTCTCATTCGCAACTGTAACGTAGCGGTTGAAGAAATATCTTGCCGCGACGTTAAGCCTAAAGTTCCCAACATTCGATTACGTGCATCCAAAGCGGCGGCGAGCGGTTCGAGAAGACCCTTTCGACGCACGCGCGCGTGTGGCGTTTAGGTTCCCCCACACTTTTGGGGGGCCCCAACGCTCGGTTCTCCTATTTTTAAAAACTCCCAATTACCGTAACTCATTAAAGCGCTAACCACATGGAGCGATTTTTCCAGCGACGCGACTAGGATCCGCAGTCGCCGGACCGAAGTTGCTCGGCGAGGCAACCACATGACAGCGACTGCTCGAGCGACTGAGGATGGCGATTTCAATGTTGCCGCCACAATGCGCTTGGTACGCTGGTTGTTTGCAAAAATTTTTTTGTTCATTTGTCATAAAAAGCATGACTAAAAAGTATTACGCCTTCCTACCTTGCTTTTTGCACTTCCTTGCATCTCTAAAACTGGTTTGGGTTAGCGATAGCGCACGCTCTTCCTTCTGCGCCTCGTCTCTCAGCTCCAACATGAACGCCGTGAAAGAATTCGCTTTTCTTGACGTCGTTTTCCCCCACACGTGGTCTCACCCAGTGTGTGCGGAGAGCCTTCTTGCTCCTGCTTCAGCGTGTACCACAAGCTTTGCCACGCGAAGCTTCTTTTCCGCTGCACGCAAACGCCGTCTGCGTGGATTTGCAAAGTCTTCCCCCCATTCTCTTCCAAAACCGGAGGTTGCGTGCTTACGTAGGGGCTCTCCTATTGGCTTTAGTCGCTGAGGGCCACTTCCGGGGAGGCGAGCGACTGTTTCTGGCGACCCAAGAACCCGAGCGATTCGATGGAGCGACTTGGTGCGCGGCGAAAAGTAGTTCGTCGCTAGTCGCGTCGCGCCCCAAGTCGCTTGCAAATCGCTCCATGTGGTTGGGGCTTAACTACGTGTTTCGCCTCGTACACAGCCTCGCCTTCCTGTGAGCAATCGTTTAGTTCATTGATGCTAGAGAAAAGGCAGGCTCACTGAGACATAAAAGAGCCTACGTTTACAATTATACATTCCCACGCCGAAGTACTAATGAAAACTAGATATAGCCATGTCCAAACCCGCTCGCAGGCGTTTGAAAACCTCGCGTTCGTATACCATTTATACATTGCGGACAAGTTGTCGCGAAAAGTAAACATATCAGCCATGCAGAGTACAGGCTACGGCAGTGATCGTTAATCAAATCCAGTATAGCTATGAAAACATTGTAGGGGTATAGGCACGCTTAAGCCAAAACTGCGCATTATAGCAGTACTTTTAAGCATGCATGGCGAAGCAATCGATCACCGTCTCACGTAGTCATTCATTTACCAGGCAAGGCGAGCAGTAGGCGCGGTGAGATCACAAGTGAGCGACGCGCTTCCGTCGCTGTTACAAGGTGTTTCCTTTGCACACCAGTCTCGTACATGTCACGTCGCAAGTATTTCATAATGAATTTACAGTGTACTTTTCTCGGCATCAGTTGCATCGTCCTTGGGGTTAGCTGGCTGCGTACGAGCTGTGGGGCGCGGCGGTGTCCGCCGGGGAAAAAGCCGAGTCGCTGATTGCTCGCCCGGATTATCTGGGTTTGCCAGACACTTTTTTGGTTAATTTGCATCAAATACCACAAGGAGTGGGGGAGGAGGGGGGAACGGTATGGTGACCACAGACACACACACACACCAAAACACGTTGGCCGCATACGCACAGGAAATGGGTTGTAGCAGACGACAACCCGCCCTCCGTCCAACAATAGACGGTCATTCGTAGGTGGCGCCACGGTATGTCCTCGGGGCCAATACAGCCAGATTAAAAGGGATGCAGTACTTCTTGGCCACTGCTTGGAGAGAGAGAGAGAAAGCTTTATTAAAAATATTGCACGCAGGCCTGTTAGTCCTCACATTCCAGAGAACCTCTGGGTGACGTCTTCAAGCCGCTGCCTGATGTACGACGCCAGTTGCCTTTGCTCTTCGGTGGTGCTTGTTGCGGTCAAGCCATCCTTTGTTGGGTGTGTTTGTTAGTGTTGTGTATGGTTGTGCAAGTTCCAGAGTATGTGATCTTGGTCGAGTATGACGTTACAGGTAGAGCAAGTAGGGGGTGGTGTGTCAGGATCTCCCCATATTGTGTAGTCTCAGCTGGAGTGTCCAAGGTGTCTGTTTGAGCTTGTCTTATTAGGGTTGCTTGGTGTCTTGTGAGCGTGTCAGAGAGCTTGTGCAGTTCCCTCCTTCCCGTGGAGTAGTCCTTCAATTTAGGTACTGTTGGGACCATGAGCGTTTGAGTTGGTTCGAAGTTGGCTTGGAACCGCACTGCAGCCTTTCGCAGTCTCCAGCCTGGCGCACTGACCACAGGGACACTCAAACTAATCACCTGAAAGATGGGCTTTGTATACCATTTGTTCAGGGATATACTCGGTGACAACTTAAGAACGGCACCGGAAGTTGCCGCTGTGCCTTATCACCGTAGCTGGATGTTTCTCCACGCAGCGCAAGCAGGGCGTTACTGGGAATATTTTGAACATGGCGTGAGCCGTTCCCGTGATTTTTTGGACTTAATATGCTTTTAAACGACTCCAGTGACGACAAACAAACTGCGTGACACAAGGCAGACGATATCTAGCATTCGTAGCAAACCCCTTTCAAAACGCGCCCGCACTGACATCATGGGTCCGGCGCTTTGGCGGAGGGATGCACTACATGAGGTGGTGCGTTCTTGAGTTGTAACCGAGTGTAGTGTTAAATGCATTGTTTGCACCTGGCCATGACAGCAGCCCTGAAAGCACAGGGCTGAACTCTGTTCATCAATGTCGGAAGTCAAATGTACATTCGGCTTTCAAGTGGTAAGGTTGTGTGTGAGAAAGTTTGTACGGAAGCATCTCGGCTTCTGGGATCAATGTCTGTGTCCCTGAGGTTGCCACTGTGAAGAGATGAAATGACCAAATCCCAATGTGTGCCTAAGGGGCAGCATGCTCAAAACAGCGGCTGTGACGGGAATCTTAAAACTGCGTGCCTGCGAGTAATGCAGGGACTCGGCGTCTGCAACCTCAAAGGCTGAAGGTCAATGGTACCTGTTTGTGTTTGTGCGTAGTATGCACAATAACGTGACACTGAAGGGTTGCTACAGTTGTTTGCTCTAGCAGTACTTAACAGTGTGCAAATCAGTGGCATCTGCCTATAGTACTTACACTCGTGTAGTGGCAAAGTTTGTCTTGAAGGTAGTAGTGAAGTTCGCTGCAATCCCCATGACAACTCTTAAATGCCCAGCCACAAGCAAGCATACCAGTGATTTCAACCTCATTTCATTGTCATCGTTACCTGTTGCTTTTTAGAGCTTTTATTTAGAGCTCTTAGAGATGCCCGTGATTGTGCTGACGTGGGTGATTATCAATGCTTTGGCTTCGTGACTCATAGCTTAAGACTACAGTACCTTCAAGTGTCACAGTTAGAGATCGCACGTTTTTTAGTTTTCGTATCGACCTTGTGGTATTGTGATAAACTGGTGTGAATTGAGGAATACTAAGTCAGTATAACTCAGTGCTAGCAACAGCAGGTTTAATTAAAATGAATGGAGAGTTGAAAAACAGGCATTGCTCTTTAAACTGCAAGCTGAAAAGTTTCACAGCTAAGCGTCTACCTCAGCTATCTATGAACTGCACTCCTATGTACAGGTTAGAGATTACATGCAAACATGCCAGTGGTAACGGAAAAAAAAGCTTTAATTTGTTTCTCACATTTTTTACAAACACTGGCGTGTCCACTTAATGCCCGTTATGTGTAGTAAAACATGGGATTCTCAGGGTCCTGTTTTAATACGACTAGCACTGTTGAAGGCATAATAAAGACAATTATTTAACGCATAAAGGAAGAGGTATCTGGTATTACTTTAGCTTGAACCATGCGACAAAAGTGCATTGCTCCCAGACATGATATGTAGTATTTTCAGTTGACGCAAAATAGTAAGAGAGGTGTGTGGCCAGAAATATGACCCAACATTGAACGGGCCCAGGAACAAGCACATACTACCTGTAGAAAAGTGGATCAAAACATCTGGCCCTTTAGATCCCAAATTTTATGTATGCACAAAGAGTAACAAAATGTCATTTTTCGATATTAATATTACATGTCAAAAAAATGAGCTCGATGTTGTGGGTCTACAAAAAACAACGTAATGTGAACAACGTAAATTCAGTTGAAAAGAAAATTGGGTAAATTTGGGCCTGGGTGGGATAAAATTCGGACCCAGAGGCCTCCGCGCGAAAAGAAGGAAACAGCCACCAGGTTTAAAATTCTTTATTTCGTTTTTCTCCATAAATAGTAGTCGACTCTTAGGACTGGTATCGCCGGCACCAAACGCATATACATATAGCTCTGTTCGTCTTTGGTTTATTTCGTGGACTTGTCGAAGCGGGCAAATACCACAGCTGCTTTAAATGCTGGCTGCAAACGCCTGCGAAGTGGTGGAATTCGTGCCAATTAGACCGCACAAAGGCAAGATGAGCTCAGGACAAATGTCCTTTTATGGTCTTTCTCTGATGCACGATTGCCCAAACACATTGGCTAGCACTGGTACACAACGGCAGATGATGAATTGGAGACTATATAATAACTTATAGGAAAAAATTCAAATGCCCACCATTTGATTTCTTCGGGTTATTTTTGGGATAACTGGAACATGAGTAATAGTGTGTAATTATTCCCATTGTTGCACAATGACTGTCCCTAAGGCTGTACGCACTCGGCAACCAAAATTATTTTTAAATATTTGATCGAAAGGAAAAATTGTGACAGAGTTCAGCATTGCGAATGGCACGTGGAGCCCTACACATAAAAAAGGGAATGAATAAAACATTACAACAATGTTTGGCATAAGGCATTGTACATTGTAACGGTGTAAATGTACTGTAGCAATATGATTCTACCGTCACGCCCTTTAGGCCATCACATATTTTAGAATAAAGGATAACGGCTAAAAATGCTCACGAACGTTTGCTTGTAATAACACCAAACTTAACATCTCAAAAAATGAAAAAAAAGAGCGAATACACTTTGCTGTCAAGTGACGTGCAAACAGCTGAGGTTTAGAAGAGAAAGTTTTCGAGGAAGTTTGACTGAATGAAGCAAAAACAAAGGAAACATTGGCAATATGGTTTGTCGGACGCATAGCGGGTCCTTTTATGTGTTTTGCCACCTCGCGTCATCGACCACATTGTGGGCTCTACAAGGCGATTTTGTAATGTCAAAGTTGGTAGGCAACAATAAATTTTCTTTGCACATCAAGCCACCCAAGCTGCATGTAACGTTCCACCACTTCTCAAGCGTAGGCAGACTGATGAGGTACAACACCTGACAACATCACTGTATAAATGGCCTGCAGGTGTTGTCACAAACGCTTTCTCACAGACCACCTGTATCATCAATGGTGTTTGATATCAGCGTTCTAGGCAAACAAACGCGTAGTCACCACACTTTCAGCCTGTTGGAATCCTGGGCCATAGGATGTTAGTGCAAGCCATCAATATACCACCTCTCCGACGCAGACTTTTGTAAGTTCTGTAAGACACATTACAAGTCTTTAATTTTAAGTTGTGATTCTCTTCCATTTAGGCTTTCAGACGAGCACAAATGCAGCGCTTTCAGAGGCACGATTTAAGTAAGGTACTTGTCAACACACTTTTACCACTTTACACGTACAAGACAAATTGTTATATAACACACACAAAGCGACAGTTTATCACACAACAGAGACACGTTACACACCGACACAAACACGGAAGCTCGATTTATGTACAGTCCCGTCAACACTGCTAACAATGCCCCCAAGGAGTTCGTCGTTAGGCGCGGCGAACGTCGCGAGCCACACCAACTGTGTAAAACTCAACAGATGTATGGCGCAATTCCCGCTGCATTATTATTTTTTTTTGACACGCGATCTTGCTGTTGAAACGTGCAGGCAAGCAACTCGGCTTGCAAGCGAGCAGTTTTTGGACGCAAGTAACACAAAAGCGGAAGAAATCCACCTCGGAGAGGTTTGTGTAAAGACGTCGATACGAGTAAAAGCATACTTTGAACATTTGTGGCCTTCGACATTTACGTTGCGATTCAACTGTCGCCTCAGATGTGAGGCGCGATTTTCTGGCAACTAGCACCAAAGTAACTCACAGGTGCAAAAAAAAAAAAAAAAAAGAAACAACAAAATGACTAAGAAGCACCCAACAATCAAGCACCCAAACAGCATTCTCCGTGCAAAATGAAGTGTTTGCTCACACTTTAGACATGGTACATGTATAAACACAGTCTTTGGTATCTACCTAGCATTGACTACACATGCATGCAGTGCTAGAAACACTTATCACGATGCCTTAAACATAATTTGCGAGCGTGGAAAATTTTTTTTTTAAAAGTTAAGGTACATTTTCGGTTACCACACCTGCTACACCCAAATGACTCTACTGAAGGGGAGTTTTTTTTTCAGGTTTACTCTATGTGTGTTTTTGTTACATTATGCAAGCCAATACATGCTGTGCTGCACAGACAAGAACAGGCTGTGTGTCGGCCATGATTATCAGCTGCACCACTCACATGTAGAAAATGTAGTTCTGGTGTTCGTTACACTGCCTTTTCAGACCTTCAGCCATGTATTAACTTTCAACTTGCCAAAGCACATAACGGGTAAAGTGGAAAAAAATTTCTGGCGCAGGTTTATTTTTTTGTTTGCTTTCAAATGTGGTTGATGTCGCTACAAAGAGACAAGAAGCTTTATAGGTTCGCACTACTTTTGCGCTCTCATTGTGTGCTTTATACCTTTTTTACCCAATACTTCCACAGGCTCGAGTTTGTAATGACTGAGGCTGTTTTTTTTATAAACCGTCGCATCGTTTTAGGGTGAGCTGCCATAACTTGTAAAGCTTACTACCGTGAAGCCTTGACACCTGAGAGGTATTTTGAAATTTCGTGGATTTGTTATTTCAGGATTTGTAATTTTGAACTTCGTAATTTCATTTGTTTTGTCATTTTTGTAGTTTGTAATTTTGTAATTTGTAATAATAGCTGCCCATAATGATTTACGTCCACACCGTGACTGCTCTTGTATCGTCACTGTTAAGCAAATGGAATTGTGACATTGTGTATGATTTCATTGCTACGTACTCGCTGAGATTACAATTTGCACAAATGAAAAGCTCATACAAAGCAATGCTACAAAAAGCTTAGCTGCAAAAAAGTAAGCTGCTTTCAGGCATACATATACCACTCTGCTCTTTACACAATCACTGAAGCTACCTCGCAGTAAGCCCTGTAAGAGGAACAGCACGTATTTTCTTAGGAACAGTCAACTGAACCCGTAGGTTGGAGCCCTACTGCAGGCAATTTAAATAAAATAGAACATGTTATTTTGATTAGTTCTAGTTATTTATGCGCATTCGTTTGCGCTAGACTATGGTCGCTTGTACCCATCCTAAGCGACAATGAACTGGACGGAACAGATCTTTGGTTGTAACAACAATCGAGCAAAACTTATCTTTCATTGCAACGTATTTTAGCGTTGTTTCGATACGTGAAACAGAGCTGCAGGTGCTGGTAATGACTAATGTCAACATGCTGTTTGGCTCTGATAATTTAAGCAAGTTGGAAATACTGTACACACTCGCGTAGTAGATGTGCTCGTCTAATCAACGCACCGAGCATACATCAATTAGAAATTTTGAATCTCCCGCCACACAAGACCAATGGTGAACGCTACTCACATTTCTGGATCCAAAAATTCAACTGACTTGGCGGTTGGTGCAATGTTGCTCTGCCACCGGTATCTAAAAATGCTTTATCGCTTCTAGGCGTATCTTGTTGCATTCATAGTTGAATTCATCATTAGAAAGCTAAAAAGAACACAAATAGTGGAGACAGAACAAATGCTCCAGTGTTTTGTTTTCTAGTGCTCTAATTACATATGCAGGACTATTACAAACTGTCCCAGCCAAAATTTCTTACGAAGCACTCTCACTAACCAATTTCTAACCTTTGCACAGGGATAATGGAGACTACAAAGACAGCATTCACCCCCACATATAAAAGAACCCTGTCGTAAAAAGACTCGATCTTGAGTACAAGTGTCTACAGCGTGCAAATATACTTTGCAGAATTTCCTGATAGGGTAAGCTTTGTTTATCGTGCGTTTATTCTCCTTGCAGAAGAGACTAGGAGTGCCATTTGCGTGACAGTTAGTGACAACCACACGAGGCGTGTCATCCTCCGTGATGCCTAATTTTGGATGGAAAAGGCTCATTTACTCAACAGGAAACCATTCTCAAGTGAGTTGTTACAAAAAACAGTGCAATGAGACGAAACTTGGTGCGCACACAGTTAAAACACTTTGTTCACTTCAATTAGTACTGCTGCTGCATTCTGTAGCATGCTATAAATGCCGGTAAAACTGTAATAACAACAAACACACCATGAGATCGTGATAACAAATGTCAACGTTGACGACAGACGAAACGACGTACTTTGGCAGCGATGACGGCTAATGCGAAGCAGCAGCTTTCTTTGGTGAAATATGAGAAATGCTCACAAAATGCAACCGGTGAAATTACTAGCACCTTCGTTTTGGCCAGCGGCGTCCACAACAGACTCTTAATACACTTACATCAACTGACTGTTCCGGTGCACCGAAGACAACGTGCTAACAATTGCTGTACGAAACAATGGCACTCTTCAAATACCCTGTTGAAGAGCTGTAGTCAAAAGCCACACAGGAACAGCGAACACTGATGCAGATTTACACAACAAAGTGCAATGTGCAAAACATTGAGCAGCTTTTATGCACCACTTGGCAAAAAACCATGGATCTAAAAGCAACACACTGCCACTCTGAATAAAAACTATTTTGTGAAAATTCAACGACGATACCTTGTTTACATTCGGCATGAATGATAACTTGAACGCGTAGTGCCAACTAGCATACACAATGCACGTATATAAGTTACTGCAAAGCCTTCATTTTACTCTGAATGTTTTAGTGTTCGAAGCGCAAACTATTGCTGCCAACAGCTTTTAAATACATAACAATACGCCGAACACCTACAAAGACAGAGAAGTTGGAGCTGATCCGATTACACCGCTCTTGCTCTTTTAGTATTTTCAACACTCCCTAGCGCAGACATCTGTAGGTCCAGAAATGGGCCAAATTAAGTTCATTAACTAGCCTCGTTAAACTTCAATATTAATAAATCAAAACTACACTCCTTCAAATGCCAACGTCTTAGCTATGGTGCATTGATGCAATAATGGCCACGAAGGTAAGAAAATCAAACGGTGCACACAATAACATACAGAGCAAAATAGATACAACGACCACAATCTATGTGCTTTACACGGGTCTTCAACACTCCTGTTGTGACGTGCAAACTCTTTGGCGTTGTATTGTGCAAATGTTCTGATGTGCGCTGTACACAACGGCAGTACTTGTGTGCAGTGTAGGCAAGCATGTTCCGTGAAAATAACAACAAGGTACGTAGAGCAAGATAGGCTAGAGTGCAGAGAACCTAATTTTGGCAATAACGTTTGCTTGCTTGATTTTTTATACAGTGAACAGGTCCCGCAATCTACACAGCGATTCCCCACAAAGCAGCTGCCTGGATAGAGATGTTAAAAATGATGCCATCCCATCTGGGCAAAGTTGAGGTTACTTGAGAAATGCATAAAGGTCGCTGTCTGGATTAAATTTATGAACACCAATAGCCAATTTTTGCTGAACTCCAAATACCAAGACACGAATTTTCTCTTTTACGCTTCAAATAATTCCAAATCACTAGCCAGTCACTCATGCAAGTGCAAACACTCGTAACAGCTGTGACGTGCACACTTGGGAAAATGTACCAAGCTTCTCTAAGGGCTTCACCAACGCCTGAAACTTCTCAAATGAGTGCGACCAAGTAAAAACGACCAAGTCACTAGTGATAGCTGCTCCCGACTAATCAGGGCCCCTCAGGTTTGCCATTGCAGGAAGCGTTGTGCAAAACAGTGCTCCAAAGATGGGGCCCATATTTTGTACAGTGGCATATGAAACATTTAATTTGATTTTAGGCAACGACTGTTTTTGTGTGTGCACTCGCAAATGATGTTAACACTCCTTACTCGCCAAAGACGATGTCCGCTAAAAACCGGCAGAAAGCAAACACACAAGCTGTTTCAATAATCGTATGCATTGACCGCGTTTATATCCCATCCCACAGTAGCATGAGCTTGTTCATTCCCGCAAATCCACATACTTGGCACCCAACTTGGCAACGCTGTGTTGCGCTAGTTCTACGAAGTTGTCAAAATTATGCCACGTTTGCTCCCAGAGAAACCAAAAATAGGGGGCAACAAGGAGCGGTTTTGGGAAAAAGGTAAATTGTATTTGCAGACTTTGTGGGAGCCCACATGTGCCAGGAACCCCCTTCCCCCCATCGACTTCTACACTGCAGAATGCAGTTGGAGATGACTGGTGTCCCCCCGCTGAAGCAGGATTCCATGACCTAACAAATGCAGTATGCACACAACAGTAAAAAAAGAACCCTGTCCGCCAATTTCCTGCCTTCGAACCTTGAGATGAATAAGTGTGGTCACGTAACAGCACGGTTGAACAGCCCCTGAGGCTGCTGCTTCCTCAACACTTGTTTTACCTCAGTGAAGCTTTTACACTTGTTTTGAATTCTTAGGTTCTCATCACGGCCACAAACAAATACGTGCAGCGGACATGCGCCTTGATTGCGGTAGCACTGAAACATTTAAGCTGCACTCAAATCCTGCACTCAATTAGTGGCTCAGTGGGGGCGTACACAACCTTTTCAACCCGCACCAACAACAACCACAAGCGGAGGGGCACGGTTGCCATGGAAACTCAGCAGAGGACCGGCACCGCATTACTGTTGTGGCGCGTCTTGCGCACGCTGTCGTCGTGGTGGTGCGCGCTGGGGTTAGCCGAGTTGGACAAAGCCGCCGTCCGGTCAAAGTCAATGGTGGCGTAGCCCTCCGGTGTGCGAAGAGGCGACGTCGGTTGGGAGCCCGGTGAGAGGGTGGGCGCAGCCGCGCCCACGGGCGCAGCGGTCACCGAGGGCGCAGCCGTCGTCACGGGCGACACGGCACTCGTGCTCGAGTCACTCTGGTGGTCCAGGTCGAGCACCACGTAATTCACCTCGTCCACCAGCAACCCGTTGTTGGCTGATGCGCCGGCACGCTCCGGGGACGCTGGGCAGCTGAGGTTCGCGTACGAGTGTGGCGGCGGCGGAGCGGCCGGTTGGTGTTGCTGGGACTGCGCTAGCGGCATCGGGCTGACGTTGACGTAGAAGTGGTTGCTATCCCGCTGCTTGACGACCGCCTCCTGTCGCAGGAGATCGTCCAACTTGGCGTAGTTGGTGTTGATGTCGACGCACGGTGGCGGGTGCGGCTGGCCGCACTGGCCGCACGAGTTGACGTAGGAATGCTGGAGGTGCTGGGAACCGGGCGGGTTTTGCGTCGCTGTGGGCGTCGTAGCGGCGGGCAGTTGCGCTGTGGGTGGACGCAGTGGACCCAGAGCGATGGGTTCGAGGTACCCGGAGGAATCGACCGTGGGGCCATTGCCGCTTGACAGAGGTGGCGGGAAGATGATGTCGCCCCTCTGAATTGTCGGCAGACCGGAGGGTGCCTGGGGTGCCGCTTGTTCGGGGGCTGGCATGGAACTGCTGATGGTGGTCGTCATGGCAGATGCGGCACCGGAGTTCTGAATGCACTCCTGCACACAAGGCACAACCGTGTCCGAATTATATGCAGATTTCCGCACTATCTATTTGCACTACCTATTTTTTGCAATATCTATCTATTTGGCTTGAATGCTAGCATGCACTTAGCACACTTTTATGTTTCTTGTGGTGGCCCACATTATGTCAGCCCTGCCCGTATTATGTCACTCTAACGTGAAATTTGAGTACGTGAATATTTCTCTCGTTTCTTCGGTTAAAGATATATCTTTCTGGCCGGAATGCCACTGAGTGTCTTACAGAAGGCTAATTCTTTCAAACTGAACAAGGTTGTATTTTGACTTTGTGGCTTCTTAAAGAGACGCTAAACCCAAGCAAACACAGCGTGATTGCTTTGAGGGCTTACCTGGAGTGCGTTGAAGAGCCCCTCGGCGCGATGGCACTTGAAGGCGTAGATGCCCGAGCCTGTGGGGCAGCGGCGGCCGCTCTCGAAGGAGAACAGCTGGGCGTCGAACCCGTAGCGGCGCAGTCCACGGAGGGGCCAGCGTACGGGAGGCCGACCACGTTGGTGGCAGCACCAGGTCGGTGGCGTTCACCTCCATCTTGCCGGGGCTGACCTCCAATGCCTTGTTCGTCCAGGTTCCACACCTAAACGGGCGCGTGAGAGTGTGAAGATCCCACTATGGTTGGCTGCTTCTCAGCTACTTTAAACAATGAGATCCTGGTACAGGTCGCCTATTGAGGCTGCTGTCGTAAGAACACTACCTCACCTATTGTGGAGATGATGGATAATCCTTGCAAGGGAGGATTAAAACCGTACATCAAGCTGGTTGCTCTCGACTGACTGCTAGCCCACTGTTTCACCGATTTCCTCTGCCCTGTGCTCTCAGCCAAGATGAGGCCGCCTAGAGCGGGTCTGACATGCAAGCATGCACCACTACAAGTTCATACGTCTTTATGACTGATGGCTGGCTCTCTTTTGCACTTTGCAGCTGTTTTTACGAAAAGAAAAGAATTCGTCCTTTGCTGCATTGTGAACTTTTACGTGCAAGAAAGGGTGAAAGTTGTGCGGCTGGTGTGAGCACCTTGAAGTTACATAAGGTCATTGGCAGACAGTACCGCTCACTCATGCGCCTCCCAAGCGCTAGTATGATGGTCATACTCGTGTCTTTTGCACAGCACCTATAAAGCGAGTTTAAATTCAGCACAGTTGATTGTCGATGGCTCGTCTTCGCTGTTTTATTCTAATCAGTCTTCTCAGCCAAAACGATGTAGTTCAGACGGTAGCTACGAGTGCAATAAATTAAGCTGCAACTTTCTTAAAACATCAGCAGAAAAGAAAACAAAATTTCAATGATGATAACGATCCCAACCCATCATTACTAATCTTCATTGCATTCTTTGTGTCAGCGCTGCAGAGATGATGATCACGATCACTAACGAACATGGCGACGCCACGACCTAACTTCGCAGGATTGTACAGGCACATGTTTTCTCGAAGCTAGGCACTCATGACACTGTGATTAAAAAAACAAAAAACAAATCCTGTCAGAATCTGACAGCCCACTAGCCTGACCTAACCACAACCAGTACTCTCTCCGGAGTATCATCATCATCTTGTCCCAGTGTGTAGCCAAACTATTCTCGCGTGCCACCATAACCACAACAGTACATCAGTTCAGATACATTGCTTGCTAACTCATTTTTCTAAGTGGCACAAGCTTGGCTGTATTTTTGGCTGTTCACATATAAATGCCAGCCCGAACTCTCACTCCTGGAAACGCTGCTATATGAATTAATGAGTAATAGCTTCCTTACTTGGAACGTCCGCTCTCGGCGGCTCCTTTCTCCACCGACACCAGACAGTGCAGAGACGCAGTTGCCCATGTCTTCAGTGGGCGGGGTTTTTCGTTGCTGCGATTTTTCAGAGACCCACAGCTAACGCAGTTGTTGTCTCGAGGCCCGAAACATCTGAAACGGAATATTTACCACAAATGTCATAAATGCACTCCCACCCTCACTGCTTAAAGTCCCATAAGAAGATGCACTAAGGCCACCTGCTCGCATCAGCACGGCGTAGAATAATCGGAATGAGGAAGAGAAAGCCGGAATTTCGGCACAAGGAACTGATAGGAAATCAGCTGGGGACACATATTGCACTCACTATATTGCCAAGCCTACTATGAGTTCTGTGAAAGCCTCACTTATTAAGTGCTTACACAATGATAGCGAGCACTGCATTTGTGTCATTATGTTGCAATTGCGAAACTGTGTAGAAATCGCTAATTGTTTCATGTATGATGGGACGCTGTATTGTTCTGTAGTATGCAATCATACCACCAAGGACCTTGCCATTTCACTGTGCCATTTACGTGCCTGCTGTGCTCGTTGGTCTACAATTCTCCACCCACTGTTGTTTTGCTGCAATGAACCAGCGTCACATGTGATGAGGTCACACTACATATGGTGACGTCCCTTTTGACATGTTGATCCCAGTGGTGTCGCTACTGGTGATGAAGCAAGCGAGAGAGAGGTCTTTAATGAAGTGGAAAGGCCGATCCTGCTAATGGCAGGACTCGTTACAACACAACAGGCGTGATAACACAAATGCAGATACGTGCATATATGCATACATAGAGTAAAACCTCGTTACAAGAGACACTCAAGGGACCCAAAAAACGTGTCTCTTGTAACCAAGGTCTCTTGTATGCAATGTTGCTAACATGGCGAACATAAGAAAACCAACCAAACCGCTTTCATTCAAATGTCTCTTATAACCAAGTGTCTCTTGTAACGAGGTTTTACTTATATGCGTACGCACGTAACAGATTTTTTTTACATGTCCACAATTAAAGATTTCCTTTCCAAGCAAAGTTCCCAAACTTTGATAATAGATGTCTCTACAGAAAAGATACTTATACTTGCATTGCCTACTCAAACGCCTTTTGAATTGATCCTTTTTCTTCTTGTATTGCATGCTCACTAGCAGCACCATTGGACGGCCACCCCGCCTTTTTGTTTCTGGGGCTCTGGACTGCCGTACGCTGTTCCCTGCCATGTAGTATCCCTGGGGTTGACTTACAAATAGAAATAAACTTAAGTCAGTTCAATCTAGCTTGCCTGGCCTTTAGCATCCAAGTAAAGAAAAAATTCCGGCCGATCTCCACTAACGTGAAACCTGGGGAGGAGCAAAGCATGCAGTGTACAAGTGTATTCTTGGCGCCTTGGAGTTTTTGCCCACGGAGATTAAACCGTTGGGAGGTGCAAGTGTACAGCTTTGCTGTAAAAGTCTATTGTCTTTGAAGCATGAAGCGTTCTAGCATGAGGCGTTGGAAAACGAGTGTCCCGATGTTTTAGTACCTAAACTACATGAAACGATGATGACGACGCGAGATTCTGACAGCCCGAGCTCCGAAGGGGCTTTGCCCCTAAATAAAGAATTACAGGTAGAATTCAACTGCGACGATTGTCCTTAAATGCAAAGTATTGCTTAGCTTGCGAGAACAACCTACAGACTTACTTCGAACTGCTATTTGGAATTCCTTGAAGTTACTTCACTTCTAAGTGATTCCAAGAAATTCTACACAGTTGTAAGTAATGTGCAGCGTGTGTCCATATATACTGCATTCCTTTAACTAAAGGCAGCTGTTAGGTTGTATTTGAGCAGGTTTGCGATAGGAGGCCACGAAACCAGCCGGTCAGTCAAGCATTAGAAACAGGGATAAGAAGGAAAGGAATGCTTTGCATTAAAAATTGCAGGATGACCACGCAAATTTGAGTGCGAGCTATTATTGACCCGCATAATTTATTTTATTAGCTGCTTCATCAAGCCTAGGTGAATCCCTTTTTGGGTTCGTGGTACTGGTGTGCAGGATGTACTACGAGTGATGTTCTGCAGTACATTGTTGTGCGAAACACTATACCGCCCTAACACCGCGATCACAGACTTTGGATCTTACAACTGACAGGGGTAAGAAACGGTGCCTGCCTGAAATAATCCTGAGCAGTTTATGAGCATTCCAAAGCTGCTTCCACCACAGAAATTCCACGGAAAAATTATATACAACGCTACGTTGGAGCACTCTCTCTTCTCCTTCTATCCTTGACTTCCTCTCCTCCCTCTACTCCTCCTCCCATTTCCAGCCCCCGTGCCCATTCTCTTCTCCCCTCCTCCACTTCCTCCCCCGATGGTGATGATGATGATGCTATTGGTTTCCCCTTTGTAGCGGGGTGATGACATGTCATCTTACCAAAAAGGACTAATATACCTATGTTTTATACTCTTGGTTTAATACTAGCGCTGCTTAGGGCTGCCACAAGAAGCTTATTAGGCACAAAATACCTTTTTTCCTGTTACAGGTGGTATGGCTGTCCTAGGCAATATTCCCCTCTCTGCTTCTCGTCCACCACTATTCTAATCTTCTTTTCGTCCCTTCGACAGCCTTGAAGTTAACTTCCTCTGTGATACCCTTAAATCCTAGGGCTTCTGGAAGCTCAATATTCCCTTCATGTAGATTTGGATGGATATCATCACATTCTAACACTATGTGCCGCATAGTTTCTGTTTCTTCTCCGCAGACCACGCATACCACATCATTTTGTGAATACTTCCCCACAAAGCTCTTAGATCGCAAGCAACCTGCTCTAGCCTCAAAAAGCAAAGCACTGCCTTGGGATCCATTATTGCAGAAATTTTCCTTTCTGATGTTCAATTTCTCAGCCCTGTAAATCTCTAACGACGTTTCCATTCCTCCATTCCATTTCCCCCTCTCCCCATTTTATCGTTTCATCTCGCTCTCCCCTCTTTTCCCTTCTATCGTCTTCTTCACTTCTTCCCCTCCACTGTATTCCTCCCCCCTTAATATTACACCCTTTCGTCACTCACGGTAACCGTCGGAAGTTCCCTGGCGTCATCATTGGTGGCTAACCACCGACCCATTAATTGCCAACGGTGACCCGCTAGCTAGCAGATCCTGGCAGATGTTTGGCGGAAGCCGGAAGCAGGCAGGCAAAAATGTTACCGTTTACTTGGCCTAAGGAAGTCGTCTTTAAAAAAGGAGCCATCCATCAAGCGCACCGCCCCAAAATAGAAATTCTGGATAAACCCCTGTATCAGTGTTTTTTGGAAACATTGTGAAGTATAACATGTCTATACGTAGGAGGCTAATATGCACACTGCACACATTGTTCAGGAAAAAGCAGTCACCTGATATAACAGCACACAGCGGAGGCCAGCCGCCCCGGGAGTTCATCATAATTAAATTTACTGTATATATATATATATATATATATATATAGATATATATATATATATATATATATATATATATATATATATATATATATATATATATATATATATATATATATACGACATTTTTTGTGCAAGCTGGCGATAGCACTGAGTACGGCAGCGCCCAGCGCCAAATGGAAGGAACGTCCGGCCAATAGACGAAACCAGGGAAAGATAAAGAATTGAGGCGATATGTGGGAATCCCATGGATGTCGCGCGCGCGCCCGCAGGCATACCGGAAACTACGGCATATGCCATGGGGCAGGGCACGGGACAAAGACCTCACTCAAGACTTTGTCTCCAGCGGAAAGAAGATAAGGGTATAGTTTGCGTATAGAATAAGGGCCGCGGCTTCGTTGAAAGGAACGGATGAGGGCGTCGCCAGTTCATCCACGCGAGCCCTGCCCAAGTGTCAAGAGCACACTCCGCCGACTCCGAGGGGCCGGCACGAGGCCAGGGCCATTTCCGCCGCGCGCCCACGGCGGCATGCCCTCCGGTCTGTTCTTGTTGCTGCTGCCGTTGAAAACACCTTCATTCACAAGGGCTAGACTGCACGCAATATAATACGCCAAGAAAGGCAAAGCGAGAACAATGATACGAACTACGCGTGGCTGGCGCAGGCCACCCTATACGAACGTGCGCCGGAAACGAACAAAATAATTTGCGTCCACCCATTATAAATGTGTTCCATCTCGGCTGGCCGGGTGTTCCCGTCAGTACGTCTACGGAGACGGCCAGAAAACGTCATCGAATTGTGCGCACACCGACGGGACAGGGTGCGAGCTTGCGATCCCCTGAAGGAAAAACAGTTTCTGCGTGCTTGTACCCCCAAGTTAATCGGTCAATCCTACTTATATAGCTCAGGTTCGAAGCAGATTGAGCCGTCACTATGTAGATGCGCGCTCAGCCCTGCTGATGAGAGCTAGTGAGGCACGTACTGTTCCGGCACTTGAAAAACTACGAGCGTGTGCAAGGGTTGCGGGTAGGCCGAGATGTGTGTAGCAGGGTCTCCAGTGGCAGACCCCGCGGCCGTACCTAAGCATGGCATATAGCGGGAAAAAAGATTAACTTTTCTGGTCCACTGCGAGCCCCAAAGAGAAGGAACACCTGACTGAAGAAAGACTTAATGCTTCCCCGCGACAAGAAGTTGCACGAGTCGCAAACCACAAAAGGCTATTCACGCGGACGACGGGATAGGCTTAGCAGCAGCGGAACTACAAGGGCAAGGTAAAAAAAAAAAAAAAAGCAGTGCCGTATAATTTTTTTAATACGTATACGGCACTGCTTTTTTTGTTTTTTCAGATCCCGAACTTCGAGGGCGTACACGAGTGAAAGTATGAGCGCGACAAGGAGTTTAGAATAACCGATGATCACCGAAACGAGCAAAAGGCTCGAAAAAAAATTCCTTGGACGCCTGCAGCGACAATGAACGAGGGCCATCACTGTTAGGTTGCGCGACGTGAGCGGGGATGAAGTAATAGTACCGCAAACTCCTTTTTCGATAAGGAAGGCCAAATACCGGCTTGGATATGAGGGTGAGGGAGGGGAATGCATCGTGTTCTAAGAGGCCATGGCTGCTTTGTAGGGACCAGAGTCGGTCAAGCGAGAGTGCCCGTGCTAGCTAGGCCACTATTAATGGAAAATAATCGTGTCTTGTGCAGTAGAGGCTTTCCGTGGAATAATAGTGCACTGAAAGATGTAGCGATGTATGAGCGATGTTGAGAAAAGGACGAACAATCCCAAAGGAGGTGCTCGAGGTCGGTATATCTGCATGAGCGTGCTGCGGCCTACGCGAGTGACCACCTTGGATCCTCGAATCACACGCACAAGTGCGGCGACACGTGGTAGCGAATAACCGAACGAGAAGCCGCTCAGTCCGGACTGAGCCGCACTCGTGAGTCGTCTGAACAAAAGGTCTCATCGTCGACCGGCTGTGCGACCAGCCAAGCGCGTCGCGGTTCATGCACGCCCCGCCAACGATTCTTTCCTTCAACCGTCAGCTGTGCCGCGACTGCCGCGCACGCAAAACAAAGAAATACGTCACGCTTTTGGTTACGCCGATTTCTTTCGTTTGCTTTTCGCGCAATGGCTTCGTAGCGGGGGGTTTCCCGTCAGGGTGCCTTCTCAATGGGAGGCCCACCGACACTCGTTCATTCTTGAAAAGACCGCCAACGTCGTTGCGTGTGACTTAATTTGGTCTCGAAGCAGCGACCGACGCTCAACCGAATGCGCCGTACTAATTAATGCACTGGTCGTAACCTTATCCCAGCTGGTCCCAAGGACGCAAGTGTTCTCAGACCACAGTATACCACGGGTTCCCTCATCCAGCCCAAAAAGGCCGGCCGTTACACTTTCATCAATGATGGATTCAATTCATTCGTTCATTTAACCAGGACGAAAAGCTCGAGGACGCGCCAAGTTTGTGAACTTTCAGTTAGAAGTGATGAAGGCTTATTTCCCCTGTGTTTTACAGCTACCGCGTTTTGGCGCAGTTTGGCGCACGAAAAGCGCATTGGCGCAGGTTGGCGCAAATGGAACACCACTGCGCCAACAGTAACTGCACTATCGCAACTAAATCGTGGTTTCACGGGCTAATTAATATTTTGTTGGTGTCTAGGACCGATCCGATGGTGCGAATGCAATGATTTTCACTCTAAGCGGGGTCTTAGAACAAAAATTCAAAGGACCATGCATTAGCAAACATTTTTTGGAACTGGAAGGGCTGTCTTTGACCTCGTTCAAGCAAAAATCTAAGAGTGGATGGACGCCTGCACACAGAATCTCGACAAAAAAAAAAAAAAGAAAAGAAAGACGGGACATCGATCAGCGACCACCAGCGTGCAAAGCGCGTTCATTCCTAGCACCGCAAACCTCGCGCTGAGGGTAGCGCAAGGAAAGACATTTGGTTGGTATCTTTCATTTGTCTGTTCAGAGCAGCTCTGAACAGCTCCTGGGCAGTTTCAAACTGCTCCCTCAAGAGAAATTCTGTGAACAAAAAGTATACTGAGAGAGACAGCTTCTCCAGTGCACTTTTGAAAAGCCCGAAATGACAAATAAAAGAGAACTGTGTTGTGTAGCACATCTCCGCTCCTTGACTCGACCATACAAGTTTCCCCCCCGCGACAGCGGTGTCACTTCCGGTGTGGTTGGATGAACGCGCGCTCCTGCACCTGGCGTTTCCGGCCACCGCGGAGCTAATGCCCAAACGTCAAAGTGAGAGTAGGAGGGGAAGAAAGGAAGTAGTTTTTGGATCACTGCAAAGGAAACTAAGTACGGTGATATTAGAAGGAACTGCAGGTGTGAATCGGCGGTGGGTCCGCAGAGGGAAAGTGTCGGGAATCTTTTCTTTACTTTTAGAGGCTGGGGCTGTTGGCGTCTCCTGTGGTCGTCGTAATCGTCGTTTCATGTAGTCACGGTGCTAAAACACCGGAAAACTCGTTTACGCCTCGCGCTAGAACGTAACGGATAGTAAAAAAAAAACACCGGGACACTCGGTTACGCCTCGCGCTAGAGAGCTTCGTGCTTCAGACAGCAGACTTTTACAGCAAAGCTTTATGTCTCTACCACCTAACGTGTCATTTCCGTAGGCAAAAACACCAAGGTGCCAAGAATACACTTACACACTGCATGCTTCGCCCCTCCCCAGGTTTCACGTTAGTGGAGATGGCCCGGGATTTTTTTATAGCGTTCTCTTATTGGGAAGGCGGCTGTTTATATTAACAGCCGCGGTATTATCAGAGGTGATAGTGATAATTTGTGGCAGTTATATAATAAAAAAAATCGTGATAATTACTTGATAACTACAGTTATTCAAATTTATTATGCATGACACAACGCTACCAATCCCACCCCGTTCGTGCCTGGGCATTGTTTGAGAATTTCGCGAATTTATCGCCGAGGATGAAATGGTTTCTGCGACAGTTGGGCAGCGACGCACATTACTCGATCGTTTCGTGTCCAAAGGGCCTTCGTTCGAATCCCAGTTCATCGGGAAATTTGGAATATTCCAACATGACGTTTGCCGGCTACACGAATTTGTCACGAGGCCGGAAAAGAAAAAAAGAAGGAAGAAAGACAGAGGGTAAGAGAAAAAAGAAAATGACAGGAATGAATGAAAAAGAAATGAGATGAAGTAAATATAATGAACAGGGCCACTTCGACCAGTAGACAAGTATGCAAGAGTGAAAAACGAGAAAATGCAATATCTTGAAGAGTGTGATACGCTGCGGGACGGAATGGGGTCGACTTCGCACCAGGACGCCTGTGCAATATCTCCAGCGCCCCGACGTTTGTTTCCCCAGCGTATTTATGGCAGTCGTGGACTGCATCCAAGTACGCTTCAAAATAACTTTTAAAAAACGAGGACAAACAAACAAATGCGAAGCATCTCAACCGTCCAGGAGACGACCTGCACAGCGGGGAACAGAAACAGTTGAGGTAACGGGACTCCGGTTGCGGGTGTTTTGCATTTTTTTTACCTGAAGGGGACACAAAGGCGCACGCGGCGACACTGCAAAATGCGTTAAAAAAAAAAAAAAAGAACAGCGTCCAGAGACAGCAGAAAAACTTTCGATGACGCAGTAATTTCCGAGCTACACATTCCGACAAGGAGAAATAAACATCCCCCTCGCGAGGGGCACGATCAAATGCAGAGCATTTCCGGGGGCGCACGACGTTAAGTAGTTTGCGTTACGTTAATGTTGTTGCACTTGTGGCAACTGCTGACGAAAGAGCGCTCGTCAGCAGTAATTTGAATGAGTCAACGATATAAGGCGCGTTCGTAGCCTCCCATTCTGTGTCGGCTTTGTGGCGCAGTGGGTAGAGCACCATGTACATTGCGTTCCGCCCGCAGGGTCGAGGGATCGAAACCAGGCGCCGGATAGTTTTTTTTATATATAGTGTAGGGGGAGGGGTGCGGACTACGACTACGGACGCCTACGGACGTCAACGCAAGTGACATCGTGAGTTACTGAAATGCTCTGCATTTAAAACAGCACGCGAGAGGCAGGAAGATGGTGAAACGTGCCGTGAACCCCCTGCCGCGGCTATGACGCAACACAATCCACTTTAATCCAATCCAAACCAATCCAATCCAAGACAAGCCAATCCAATCCAATGACAGACCGACGGGGAGCGATGCGGACTACGACTACGGACGTCAACGCGGGTGACATCGTGAGTTACTGAAATGCTCTGCATTTAAAAATACACTGGTGTAAAGTGGTCACACGTGTAAAACAGTGGATCGACAACTACAATTCCGCGGTGGAAGAAAAATCAGCTTGGTCTGAAGCTCAAGCCTGTCCTCGCAGACAAAACAAGCGCTTAACCCTGTTTACTTCTCTCCCAGTTCTGCAAAGACGGACCCGAACGGAAGGAATTTCGTTCTCCCCCAAACCATAAAAGAGACCGAAGTTGATACTTTTTTTACGGAACAGCTTCCGTTCGCACGGCCGTTTTTTCAGCACGGAGGGAGAGAAGAAAGCAGGTTTTATAGAGGACAAAAAGATGCGTCAACATCTGCGCGAAAGCACCTCAATCAGGCGGGGGAGGCTGCGTTGAGCCTGCAGGTCTGAACCGCATTGCACTTTTACACCTCACTTTCGTTTAATCGTGCGCGGCCTTCCGACTTGAGCGTAGAAAAAGGCAGACGAGCCAATCCAATCCAGCGGCGGAAGAGGCGTGCGAGGTGACCTCATTACGCGCCAGGCTTTGAAACAGCGCGACCTGACAAACTGACCCAATTAACCACCCCTCATCCCTCGCGAGCGGAGTAGAGAGGGAAAGAAGGAACGCACTACCGAAGCACCGAACGCACTGCCGGGCAGCCAATCGAATGGGGTCACGCAGACAACAACCGCCATTGAATCCTGCAATTCACTTTCCCGCCCGTTCGGATGTGGATTCAACGCGCGGAGCCAATGTTTAACGACGGAACGCGGCGAGATAAAACGCGGCGGTTGACCTTTTGCCGGAGGAAGTCGCGGAGTGGGTGATACGTAAATATGGGCATTTCCACCGATCCAGCCGGTATGCAAACGGTTGAGGGCGCGGCTACGATCGGCAGGATGACAGAAGCTGCTAATCAACCGCTAAACCGATGATTCAGCACCACGTGCGTTTAAAAGACGCGTCTTCCTGGCAAACAATGCAAGTGGGAGTCGGGGTTGCACCTTACGACGCGGAGGTCAGTCTGCTGTTTGCGACGCCGTTGACGTTCGACCGTCAAATGTCCCTGCAGGCGCCTTTCTCAGCATGTGACGCACGGCTCAAGGTGCAGCTTTTCGGCTCATCGCAGTTCTTTCAAATGCGATTCTTCTTCTTCATCATCATCATCATCATCAGCCTCTCTACGCCCACTGCAAGGCAAAGGCCTCTCCCATGGATCTCCAATTATCCCGGTCCTGTGCTAACTGAACTGTGCTGAACTTCTTGTTCTCACCTGCCCACCTAACTTTCTGCCGCCCCCTGCCACGCTTGCCTCCTCTAGGGATTCACTGTTACCCTGACCAACGGATATCTTGCTTTCGCATTACATGCCCTACCCACGCCCATTTCTTCTTCCTAATTTCTACTAACATGTCCTTCACACGCGTTTGTCCCCTGACCCACTCCGCTCTCTTCTTGTCCTTTAATGCTACACCTACCATCTTCCGTTTCATTGCGCGCTGAGTCGTCCTCAATTTAAGTTGAACTCTCTTAGTGAGCCTCCAAGTTTCTGCCCCATAGGTGAGTACCGGTAAGATGCAGCTGTCATACACTTTCTTCTTCACGGACAATGGTAGGCTGCCATTCATTATCTGTGAATGTCTGCCGTATGCACTCCACCCCATTCTTATCCTTCTAATTATCTCTGCCTCACGGTCGGAATCCGGGGTTACAACATGGCCAAAGTAGATATATTCGCTTACTACGTCCACTGCTTATTCGTGATTGCTCGGGAGTGATTCAGTGCAGTGCAATGAATTTTCCCGCAGCTTATTTTGAGGACGAGCGCTTGTTGTGTGCATAGTTAAGTTTAGTACGTTAAGTCTACAGCCATGAAAACTACCGCATTGAAGTGTAAGGACAGTAACTTCGCGGACAACGAATTACGCAAAAGTTATTCCTTGTTCTGCAATTTTTTTTTTTTTCACCCTCTCTCTAGATGTACCCCCAAACACACCCCTTGTGGCTCCTGAACGGCTCCCTTTGGATACCCCAATCATGGTCGTATTCGAGTGCCCTCGTCACAACTTCACCTGTGCATATCGTGCTAAGTGAACGCTCACAGTGCAGTGCAGACTTTATATGAACAACCTTCCCCTCCCCTTTTCCCCGTGCCCCACACCAGGGCCTATTGGCCTCCTCCTGTAATAAAGTCATCCATTCCATTCCATTTCTAAAAAAAGTGAAAGCTTTCTTAGTTGGACCGATGGCGTCCTGCCAAAAAACATACATTTCACCATAGACGGGTTGCTTGACCTAAAAGCTCTGATAAGATCACTTGACACGCGGCGCGGCATGCGTGGGACCAGGCTTCCATTGCGTCAATACGGTTACTTGAAAATTGAGAGAAAAGAAAAACGCTTCTTGACATAAGACAATACACGCATAGATCATGAAGAAGTTATATACTTTATCACATAAAGCACGTGTCGGTATACATTTAGATCGTTCCTAGTGCCCGCGTTTACTTAGTGCGCGAAAAATCGTCCCACGGGTTCGTCCTTGGTTTACGATTCGGGTCTCAAGGTATGACGATCGATTGGACGCGCTTTCAGCGAAGGTTTCTCGACGCACTTTTGTTGCTAGGAAAGCGTCCGCGCTTCTCTCGACTTTCCTTACGAAGGGACGGTAAAGTATTTTCGAATGCTTCCATCCAATTTGACTCCTTGCTGTGTGCGAACTACCACTTTTCCGATATATGGTCATACTAGGTTCCATGAGCGGTCGACTTTTTTGAGCGGGGAAGATACGGTGATGTTTTTCCTAAATACAACGGCGAAGGAATTAAGCGCAGTTGCGGACCCACGAGTGAGGCCTGAAAGTGTTTTGTTTTTCTCATCGTCTCATGTAACTTCGGATAAATCTAACAACGACCTGTTTTCTTTTCCAGTATTACTTTCCCCACCCAATGTCCATCGCTCTGACACCACTCTCCTCAATTCTGTACCCGTTAATACGGTTCGGGAGTTTCGGAAAAAATAAAGACCTCACTCCAATCCCCAACGCTTTTTATCGATTCGAGCAGTGGAGGGCTTCCCTGGCCTGTACAGAGTATACCCTGCAGGTGATGACGGCGAAGACTGCTAGGAGAAACCAAGCCAAGCCAAGCCGGAATAAGGACGCCTCGCGCGTGGCGGGGCCCGTAGCAACAGTCCCCTGCTCGTTTAAATAAATATTTATGTAGTCAATCCTTTTTAATTTGGTAAACGAAAACGCGCTGTTATTAACAGTTGAGCGTGACTACACAAGCAGCGTTGGACTAACATTGCGCCCGCCTTACAGCCTGCAAAACGTCTTATAAGAAATGCGCGGTCATGGCGACAAGAAAAGCAGTGGCACCGTGACGCAACATTCCTGGGGAGGATTCCGAAATAACACGCTATCCATGCAACATGGGACCCAAGGACGGGTTGCGCAACTCGTCCGCATGTGTTTTTTTTCTTCGGAAAACAGTGCTTATACAATTATTACAGCGTTAGGCTGCTTCTAGGACATCGATGACTCTGGCTTCAACCCTAACAGAGTGTCTTTCTTGTACAACCCGATTAAAAAGATACGTGTTTGGACATTCTTGTTTCCTTCCTTATGCGCGCATCTTGTGAAGAATTCTTGGGGGTCGCAAGCCAGAAGTTACCGAGTCCCACTCAATGCCATTTCAGCCAGATGAATGTTCCCTTCAAAAGGCAGTACGATCTGAACGATCTTCACCCTGGCTGATATCCCGTCCTTCTTTCCTGACATTGCGCCAAAAAAAATTCCCCGCATTTCCCCGAGGGGAAGAATGTGAAAGTGCGAATGCACGAGTTGAATTTGCGCGGTTCGGTAATGTTCGCGAAAGAGAGATCACACACACACACACAACTACAAAGAAAGAAAGATGCATTTATTCACAGACACCTATTTGTGTTGTCGTTGTACTTGATTGCTAGAGCGGATCTCAGCTTTGAAATTTCGTGTCAGTACTCCTTTAAGTGGGTGCATTAGCCCTTCTCACGCCCGATTCCTGGCCAATCCCCCACGTGGGTATGTGCCATGTCAGCGGCCAGGCAGCGCGCGCCCATCTCCCCCCGTTGCCAAGGAAGACGAGGAGATTCCTGGCCAATCCCCCACGTGGGTATGCTATGCGGACATCGCCGGTGGACGCAGGTTCAGGGTCGCTTAAGAAGTGCATTCGCACTTAAAATGCGAACTTGCCAGCCTACCGGATTGAATTCATGCATTCAATCAGCCTGAAGGCAATCCAGGAGGCCTGGTCATGCTTGCAACAGCCAGAAGGTCCGCTGCGGGGCAGCTCCGTCTCTTTCGGATATAAACGCCAAATACGGCGAATACGGGGTTCAAATGAATGGAAAATGTGCGCATTCGGCGTCGGGCACGGACAGTTTTGTCTGAGTGGCAGCCACACTGTCGCGATGGATCAATTTTGTTTGTCGAGTGAGTGCATTCTGCCGAGTGGGTGCCACTTCGTTAAATATCCACGCCTACCGCCTAACATTTCGACTGGGGAGACAGGGAAGGCCCGAAGCTTCTTTTTTTTTCTTATCCATCCGCTCACTGGGAGGCAAGAGGCACATGCGCAATGCCATCGCAAAATCAGCGGCTCGCGGGAGCTGGTCGTCACTCAGGCTTTCAAAAACACATTTTCAATGTTACTAATATCGTAGCAGGTTACGACGAGTGCCTCCCACGCCATTTCAAATTACTGCTAAGCACCCAAAAAGGCACCCAGAGATTGCCAGTATAGGCCACTGAAAACAAGTTTCGCGCCCTTCTTATTGGTCGAAACCAGGTCCCTTCTTATTGGTCGAAACTTTGTGACGTAACTCAGTACGACCGAAGTAGCCAATCATTCGTCGAGGGAAAGGTTATAGCGTGAGAACACACCGCTTCGAGGCCTTCCCCTCATCTGGAAGGTGTTGAACTGCGCCTCAACGGCGAAGGCGGACAGATGACAGGTGCCGTTCGTCAAGCAAGCTGCACCCGCCACCGGCTGGTCTGCAGCCGCGAATTTCGTGAGACGTGTAGGGGTGGGCCTCTCTCCACTGGAACTGCGGCGTTTGCCGCGGCGAACGCCATACTTCTCCGCTGAGTATTCCCATTTTCTCGGCGGAGTTCACCACTTGATGTACAGCCATGAGCAAAAGTTTACGGACCACGAAAGTGGCAATGTTATGATATTTCTCTTCCGGTAGCAGCCCACAAACTGTAGTATGCATGTGAAATGTCGTATAATTACTAAAGTGCTGCAAGATAAATAATTCAAAATTGCTGCTTTCGTGGTCCGTAAACTTTTGCCCTTGTCAGCCACAAAAAGGAAGAATGCCGAGCACAAGATATCAACGGCAGACTTGAGAATTTGGCTTTCTCTCTCCGCTTTGAAAAGGCGGGCCCGAATGGAAGGGGTTATAAGTCGCTCCTGGAGCCAATTCGGCCTCTCCGTATGGACGCGGGTTCGATTCC
The DNA here is from genome assembly GCA_013339765.2 of Haemaphysalis longicornis. Classification (NCBI taxonomy): domain Eukaryota; kingdom Metazoa; phylum Arthropoda; class Arachnida; order Ixodida; family Ixodidae; genus Haemaphysalis; species Haemaphysalis longicornis. The sequence goes on from CM023455.1 coordinate 97,636,356, forward strand.
CGGCCGCGGCGGCTGCTTTTCTGATGGCGGCGAAAAGCAAAAACGCCAGTGTGTACGAGATTTCGGCACACGTTAAATATTCCCAGGTGGTCAAAATTAATCCGGAGCCCTCCACTACGGCGCGCCTCATCGCCTGCGTTGCGTCGGCGCGTTGAACCCTACAATCAATCAATCAAGTGCGTGAAAAATCGTCGTATGGGTTCATTCTTCGTTTGCGATCAGGGTCTTTGAAGGTCAATCAATCAATCAATCAATCAATCAATCAATCAATCAATCAATCAATCAATCAATCAATCAATCAATCAATCAATCTCCCTCTTCCGTATGAGCTTTTGGAAGAACGGAACCTCTTCCGCTGCGGCCCGTTTTTTTCAGCGGCTAGAGATAAGAGAAGTGGCTCAAACAAAGGCTTGTTCTATTATTGCTGATACGAGGCCGTAGTTGCACCTTAATTATGCACAGGTTGCGCTAACAATAAATGAACCACATTCATTTTTTAAACAAATCGCAGGCTCCTTTACAATGACACAAAGGTCATATTTTATAGACTCTTCTGTTAGCAAATAGCACACGCGAGTGACGTATTTCGGGGCTTTTCCAATTACGTGAAAGTAGGTTTGGCCTATGGGCACCAACTTGGCCGGACACTTTCTTTTTTACCCTTGAGCGCATACGTATACGAAAGAAGAAAACGAAAAGACTTAGTTAGCGCAAAAAAAAAAAAAAACAGGTTTTCTTTTCATCCGAAAGGAAAAGAAAATCAGGGGATTGCTGTCGTTCGTGTTCTTTATAAAGACCACGCAAAATAGACCATAAAATGCCACTTCGGTGCAAAGTTCAAATGCAGCCAATCCACCCGTCCTTACACTCTAAGGCTATTCCGTGGTTCAGCTTCACCCCAGTGCACTAGATTGTCCAATCCATGCCGCCAACAAAGCGAATTAAAGGGACCCTGCAACACTTCCGATAAACTCTTTCACTCTTTCCTTCCAGTCTGGTGGCACTACGAAAGTTATAGTTATCACCAGCACGGAACGGACATTTTCCCGTCGCAGCAGATACGCCTTCCGTTTCTGCTTTGCTTTTGTCGCTTTATTTTTAAAGTGGGTATCGAATGCGTTCATTGCTGCAACTGAAGGAAAACCGGCCAACAGGCGCTACACCGCTGTAATGACGTAATTCCAGCAGGTCGACGACGCCAAGACCGGGAACGATCGAGAAAAATCTTTTGAGAAGAGAATCTTTGAGCAAGAGCAAAGACTTATCTGGTGGGCATAGAGCAGTAGTTTTTGGCTGAGGTACTCTGCGAAGTACTGGATGTGTTGGTTGACTGATTACGTTCTGCAAGCATTAAAGATTTAGAAAAAATACGTCGAAGAAAGTGATGCAGGGTGCCTTTAAAGTGGCTCATTTACTGTCGCAGCAGACCAATGTTACCTGAACTCCGCACCACGATCTTTTAAAACGCTTGTGTTCGTTTCTTCACGCTACAATAGTTCATTTACTTTCCCGACTAGACGTAAATGCATCTTTGGGAACCGTACCTCGCCTAATAATGCGATGTTGGTGAGGTTTGGTGAAAATTTATTCGCTTTATCGCGACAGCAAGCGAACTGAGGTAATAGGTTGCCAGTAAAGGCAGATTTCAAGGACTGTGCCCGAACGTTTTCGATGGACAAGCAGTACGCGGAGTTCTAACACTGTTGTCCCTGTCATGACATTTCAAAAACACAGTCGGGCAGGGCATTCGACGCGGCGGAATACCAAAACATGGATGGCCGGGCCAAGGAAGCAGTAAATACGAAAAATCGGGGCAAACATTGAATTCACGACAGTTCGTAGAGAACGGGAAAGAACTCTTTTCTTGCATATCAGCAGGCCGGGTGGTGTGATGATGCGTCAGTCGTGCGTGCAGGTGACTATTTCAATGAAAAAGATTCATCCGCCATTCATTCCTATAATTGTGTGGAACACCATTAGGGTAGGTTTATTTTCTTCCTACGCAATTTTCCGTCACATTTGTGGAAATCTTCCCAAGAGGTGTCGGACAATGGACAACGACATGATGGCGATATGAGTTGGTGATCCTTAACAGGTATCGAATGCATAAATATACGCAATCGGAGTTTTTTTTTTCCCGACTCAATCACTTCTTTTCAATGCGAAATGTCTCAAAACGGAACACTCGTAACCGTGTAATCGTGCGGCATCGTTGACTGCGCGTCAGAAGTGATACAAAGGCCTGCTGGGTTAAGACTCCCGTGCCACTCTTGCACGCGCCTAATCGTTCAAAATACTCCTGAAATAAGTGACCCAAAGTTTGTACCATATCGTTCCTTCAGTGCACTGCGACTTGCGCAAATCACAGAGCACAGTCCTGTTACTTAGTGCCGTGTTATCGCTTCGTTTGTATACACACCTAAACGGTCACACTGCGACTGCTATCACTGCTTCATATATTACACATTTGAAGGTATCGTTTAGTGCCGAGTTGGCAGAGTAGTGTGATTGTGATCACATAGGTGAAGGAGGTGTGAAGATCTCTCTACAGACAGCGGGCGAAGCCGTCGTTTGTCGCGAAAACAAACAACGCCGGGAGCAACGCCACAGCTACAATCGTTCGGAAGCGACGTCCGTATCACAACGCACGAGCCCTCCACACACAGACTTTGACTCAGCACTGCGGCCGGCAAAAAACACTCTCCTCTGTCGCGGTATCACGATAAACAACGGCCTCATCTAGCCCCGCAGTCTGGAGTACCGAAAGCGAGTTTGAATCAGCTGGCTGAATGGAAATCAGAAGCGCAGCGAATTCCTCGAGATATGAGAACCAGGCGGTCGTTATTGTGCACACTTTCACTGGTGATGCGCGAAACGGATTGTCACCGAGTTTCGGACGGACGGGATCTACGACTGGAGATTTAACGAAAGCTTCGAGCGCGACTGCGACGCGTATGCGAACCGCAGTCAGCGAATGTCGCGCGAGTCTCAAAATGTGCGTATATTACGCGCCCGCTTTTCAACATCAGGCTGACGACATCGCCGTCGACCCGGGTGGCGCCCGACGAGACGTAATAAAACCAATAAAACGTTCCGCGCCGATGCCGCGGTACGTCCCAGCGCTAGACCTAATCCGCTTGGCTTTCGGCTCGGGGTCCCCCCCCTCCGGCCAACCCTCGCGGCGAACTCACGTACCGTTCGACGGCTCGATCCTCCTTCGCGGCCTCGACGTCGCATGGCGGCGGTCGCAGCTCGGGGAAGTGCGGCAGAGAGCGTCACTCGCTGCAGCCACAACTCGCTTCGGCTCCGCACAGTAATCCGGGGAACTCGCGGCAACACCGTACTCGAGGCAACGAGGTCGCTACGGGAGCGGCAACCGACTCGGAGTGGTCGGAGCAGCCGTGGGAGCACCGCTAGACATTTTTTTTTTCTCCGCGCCTCCACTCTCTCTCTCCTTTTTTCCTCTCTCTCCAGTGTTTTTTTTTTTTTCGTTTTCTTTTGTTCTTTAACACCCTGAGCTACCTTCGCTGCGTTTCCTCGGTTCCCTCAAACTTTTGTCACGTTTGCGCTCCCCGAACGTCTGTAGGTTAAAATTTGCGGACGTTGTGAGCTACTGGACAGCACAAACGCTGAAGAATAAAAATACTGAGAGTAAAGCTAAGCAAACGAACACAAAAACCAACCTATTGCGTCAATGGTGACGTTGGCTAACGTCACTTTGACGACACAATGCGTGCAGCCTGCGTGTAGAAAGGAGAAGGTAGTGCGCGCCCTCTACAAACTCTCTATGTAGAGCCTTTTGTATGTTCACGCCTGCTCAATTCTTCCAGTTTCTCTGCAAGAGCGCGATTGCCGCTAGTTGGCAAAGAGCCGCTAGGGTCGCTGTATTCCCGGCGTTGCTCCGAGCTGCCGAGCTGTCGAGGTGTGCGGACGTACAGAGCGCGGCGGAGGCATCGACGACGAAAACGGATAAGTGTTTCAAATTTATTATTCCTTTTTTAGAGTGACCATGTTTTAGAGAGAGATGTAGGTTAGACTAGTTGAAAGGGGCGGTAGTTAGCGTAGGGAAGTGACCGAACCAGAGGTGTCGCGCGGTTGTTGCACGTGGCGGTTTGTAAGCGTTGGTAATTCGTGAAAGAAGAATTGATGCTGTAGGAGAGAATCGCACGTTGCGGCTTACTTTTAGATTGGAAGGAAGCGCGCGAGAACGCGGCACTGAAGTAAGCCAGAGTTGGGCACGCCTTGGACGGACAGTACCATGCCTCAGAGGAAGAAGCCGGGTGTGATGTGCACGGGATGCGAGCACGAATACCCGCTCGAGGAGACGAGATTCGAGTCGGTCGAGGACGCGGAAGGACAGGACTTCATGTGCAGAGTGTGTGTGCTAGCGTCGCGCCTCGACCGGCTCGAGGAAGAAAAGGAGCAGCTCAGAGTTCAGGTAGGCGAGCTACAGGAGGAGTTGAAGGATGAAAAAGAGCAGAAGAAGGCACTCGAAGCGAGGTTGGCGCAAATGGAGGTCAAAATGGCGACGAAGGGTGACATCCAAACAAAGGATGAAGCAGGTCACCAGGCAGATGCGTCGGCAGTGCTTGATCCCGAGAAGGGAAAGGAGGAGAACAAAGACGCCACGCCGGAAGACGATCCCGGACTGGCGCTGACTCAGCCGGTGCCGGAACAGGTGGCCGCGCCGGGGGGCAGCCAGGAAAAGGAAGAAAGGCGCATGGTGATAGTGGCGGGGGACTCCAACATGCGGTACTCAGAAATGGAGATTAGAGGCCGGGTGAGAGAGGACGAGAGAGTGCAGGTTGGCGTGTTCCCGGGGCAGACGGTCAGGGTAGTGTTAGAAAAAGCAAAGGATAAAATGTGGGAAAATATGCAGGGGCAGAACCTAGTGATTATCGCAGGAGGAACCAATGACGTTCTGCAGGGAAGGGGTGCGGGAGTGCGCAAGCAGCTAGAAAAGGGGGTGAAGGAACTTCGGGAGCTGTGCCCACATGTGCAGGTCGTCGTGAGCACAGTACCAGAGATAATTGGGAGAGGGGTACATGTGGAAAGGGAAGTTGTGGCGGTAAACCGAGACATACGGGAGCTGGGCAAGGAGCTGAGTTTCGCTGTCGTAGACATCAACAGGGATGTCCGATGGATGGGCCGGCAAAGGGCGTTCCAGCGTGACGGAGTGCATTTCAGCGGGCAGGTGGGAGCAGCCATCGGAAGACGACACGCGGCGCGAACTGTGGCTTTTTTAGGGGGCCCACAGGCCTTTGCGAAGATGGCGTAGACAAATGCAAGGAGCAAAGGGAGATAGCGGGGCCGGTGCAGATCGGTGCAGACAAACGAAAGGGACGACGACGGCGTGTAAAGAAGAGAGGGGAAAACTGAATATCGCGTACATAAACATGCAGGGTGGCAGGAAAGAGAGAAGTGGATGGAGATTACTAAGCAGCTAGAAGAGGAAGATATCCAGGTATACGCTGTGACCGAGACGCACCTGAGGGACTTGGAGGAACCTCCGGTAATCGGAGAGTATGTATGGGAAGGTTGTAACAGGACGGCTGGATTGAGAAAAGGCGGAGGAGTAGGTATGCTGGTACGGCAGGGGACTAATTGGAAGAGAGTGAAAGAAGACTGTAAAGAACATGTGTGGATGAAAGGGATAGTGGAGGGTAGAGAGATGGCTTTAGGGGTGTCTTACCTGTGGACGGGTAAGGATAGCAAAGAACAAAACGAAAAACTGGTGGCGTGTCTGAAAAAGGACATCGAAGATTTGAAGCGTTCTGGGGAGGTACTATTGGTAGGGGACATGAACGCCCACATTGAAGATCTAGACGGGTACACCGACTTCAACGGAAATCTAATGCTAGATATGTGTGAGTACCAGAAGCTGATCATAGTAAATAGGGAACAAAAATGCGAGGGTCAAATAACGTGGGAGTGTGGTAGGAGACAGTCGAGTATTGACTACTGCCTTATTTCAGAGGGACTTTATGAATGGTTGGATGGCATGACCATAGATGAGGAAGGGGGCCACAGTCTGGGCAGTGACCACAAGCGCATAAACCTGAGTTTTGGGAAACTGGGGGGCGAAAAAAACGGGTCGACCGGAGCAGCGCACAAAGTTAAACAGCAAACAAATTGCGGATATAGCCAAAAGCATTGAGGCTGACATAGAAAGAAATCCTGGAGAAGAGTGGGAATATGACAGGCTCATCAAGACTATGCAGGAAAAAATAGTCAAGGCAGAGGGGTCCAACCGATGGAGAGGAAAAAAAACACCCAAAAGCTGGTGGAACAAAGAAATAAAGGCGGCGATAGAGAGGCGTAAACAGGCGTCTAGAGAGCACAGGCAGGCCAAGAGGATGGGGAGACATCAGGAGGAGGTGGACCTAAAATGGGAGCAGTATAAGCAAATGAAACAGGAAGTGCAGCAATTAGTGCAGGCGAAAATAAAGGGGGACAGCGAGCGATGGGTAACGCAAATACGAGGAAGGGGTAGAGACGCGCCGAGAAGGTTTTGGAACCATGTGCAGGCATTAGGGAAACGTACGAGTCCACAGAAGGCGGTACTATAGAAAACGAGCAGGGACAGATGCTCAAGGGAGAGGAAGCATTAGCATACCTGCACAAAATCATCACGGAGAAGTTCGGTAAGGTGGATGAAGAGGCCCCGCAGCGACACAGAGATGTCGCGGCGGGTAGGCCGAAAGGTCTGGAGATAGATGGGGACAAGCTGAAATGGAAAAGAGCAGAGGAAAAGGTCCCCAAGAATACCGCGGCAGGCACGGATGGGATACCGATGGAGTTGATTAACCAGTTAGGACCAAAGAGCAAGGGAAAGCTACTGCAAGCCATCAGAACAAGGATAGAAGAAAATGCAATACCAGCCGCGTGGCAAATGAGCAGGATGAACTTAGTGTACAAGGGCAAAGGAGTCAGGACAAACCCAAGCTCGTATAGGCCAGTAACCGTCACGTCAGTGCTGTACAGGTTAGCAATGCAGGCAGTGAAGTTCGAACTAGAGCAGTGGGTGGAAGAAAATAGGATATTAGGGGAGCTTCAAAATGGGTTTCGAAAGGACAGAAGACTAGACGACAACTTATTCGTGGTAAGCCAATGCATAGAGGTGGCGAAAATGCAAAACCGACCTTTGTGGTTAGCCTTTCTGGACATTAAAGCGGCTTATGATAATGTAGACAGGGAGCGGCTTTGGAGTATCCTGGAGGACGAGGGAGTTGGGGCAGAATTCATTAGCTTACTCAGGGAGCTATACCGGGAGAACCAAGTGCAAATAGTGTGGGAGGGGGTAACATACAATAGGCCTGTATACACCTACAAGGGTCTGAAACAAGGATGTCCTCTCTCTCCGCTGCTGTTCATGATCTACATGACGGGGTTAGAAAGGAAGCTAGAAGTCAGCACGATGGGGTTCGACTTATCCTACATGAAAAACGGGCAGGTGGTGGAACAACGGGTTCCGGGACTAATGTATGCAGACGACATACTTGTTGATGGCGGACAACCGGATAAGTATGCAGGGCTTGATGGATATATGCGGTGAAGAAGCGACGCACCTAGGGACTATCCTTTAGCAGAGAAAAATCGGGGATCATGGTCTTTAATGACGGCGAGGAGCACAAAACAGTATCAGTAGCAGCAAGTAGAAATACCATTGGTGAAAGAGTATAAATATTTAGGAGTATGGCTGAACAACAGCGAAGATTACACGCAGGCGCATGAGGCTCACCTTAAGACGAAAGGAAGACGGAACGCGGCTATAATGAAGCATAGAGCCCTCTGGGGATACAGCAAATACGAGGTGGTAAGGGGAGTCTGGAAAGGGGTCATGGTACCAGGATTAACTTTCGCTAATTCGGTTCTGTGCATGAAGTCAGAGACCCAAGCGGGCCTGGAAGTAAATCAGAGGGCGGTAGGCAGATTGGCCCTAGGGGCCCACAGTAAAACTACAAATGAAGCGGTACAAGGGGATATGGGCTGGTCGTCTTTCGAGGCGAGGGAGGCGCAGAGCAAGATAAAGTTTGAGGAGCGACTTCGTGACATGGAGGACGAAAGATGGGCCCGCGAGGGTGTTTAAGTACCTGTATTTGAGGAGCGTGGACACGCGGTGGAGACGGAGGACCAGACAGCTGACCAAGCGGTACGGAAAGTCGATAGGGGAAAGCGGGGTTTACACAACAGTTAAAAAGCAGGTAAAGGCAGCAGAGACGACGAAGTGGGCAGAGAGAATGGAAGCGAAAAAAACCCTGGAGACTTATAGGACAGAGAAACGGGAAATTAAGAAGGAGGGATTCTATGGCAATACGAGAGGCAGTGCGTTGCTCTTCGAGGCACGGGCAGGGTGCCTGAGAACCCGGGCATACACGGGTAGCTACAGGCAGCAGGATGAAACGTGTGCATGCTGCGGCAGTGATCGAGAAACTATAGAACATATTGTCAGGAGCTGCACAGAGATACGGCCACCGTGGGGTGAGGGGGAAACGACGCTGGCGGAGGCTTTGGGATTTGGGGCGAGGGGGAACCTCAACTTCAAGGCCATAGAGGTGGCGAAGAGGCGACTGGAGTGGTGGTGGAGGAAAAGCAGGGAAGGGATGGGTACGCAGGTTGAGTAATCATGCGGACGAGAATTTAGAACAGCGAGGGGAGAAAAAAGGGGGGTGGGGGCGAGGAGTTTAAAACAGAAAAGAGGGAGAAATGGGAGGGAGGAAGCAAATCTATAGGTTAACCTGGGAGTAGGGCATGTAAACGTAATAAAACAGGCAAGTCGATTGCTGACAACCGACGCCCCGATTCAAAGGGAAAGCCACTAATCATCATCATCATCATCATCGAGCATCGAAGCTTTCGAAGCTCTTGAAAGGAGTTTCTTGAAAGGAAATTGACACCGCAACAAAGGGTTACGATGCCAATTATGGGAAGAGTACAGATAATAGATGTTGCTACGGTACAAAACCCACAGAGTTTTGTACTCTCTCTGGGTGACCCACCGGCGCACCGTGTTCACTCAGTGAGAAATGACTGATCGTTGTGCTGGCAAAATGCTTGATAGAAATTAAAACCTGACCAGTGGCGTAAATCCAGAAAAATCACAAGGGGGGGGGGGGGGGGGGCACACACGTTGCCATGAAGGAAATTTTGTTTTTGTAAATATATGTTTTACTTTCAATTATTTTAAGGCTATGTTTTGTGCCACACGCGTGGTACGGTTCCCAGACAGTAGCCGTTTTATCGAATGCCGTTTTATCGAAAAAATGCCCGCTTTATCGAACACCGTTTTATCGAATGCCGTTTTATCGAACCACCTGCGTGCGTTTTATCGAAAGTGTGGTTTTGCTGCTTTCATTGTAATTTTCGGGGTTTATTTTGTTTAATTCGCCATCGCATTAACCTAACCTGCAGTTCATCATCATCATTTATTATACCTTAAGGGGGCCCCTTGCGGGGTATTACATAAGGGGGAGCAAGTACAGAAATTCCACAGCAGGTGATGGTCGATGGTACAGGCGTAGAAGTGAGGCAGATTCATAAAGTAATGGCAGCAACACAGCAAATATATGTACATATGTACCTAAAGGAACTGTAACAATAAAAATAAGGAGCGAAGACCCCTTTGAAAGTAATTAATATGACCCATTGATTGGCTCATGTTCATTGTATGTTCTATATTGTCTCAGTCGTGCTTACATAAGAAAGGCTACCTACATATGTTGACGCTTCTGTCCTGTGCTTTCGGTAACCTTTGTTTTATTAGAATATTTTATTTTTGCATCTTTATTGATTGCACTCAAGCATGCATGTCGCTCTTGTTTATATATGTTACAAAATTTGCCACTATAGTACGAACCCTAACCCCGCGCGCAGTATACGTTAGATGTGTATCGGTGTATTTAGGTTGGTGCTGCCAAATATATCCCTTGCGCCATGGTTCATCATTACGTGATGCAAACTCCTGTCCTCCCCCTTTTTTCCTAGTCACCTGGTTTGCACGCGACTCCTACTCGTACCATGTGGTCACAATTTTTGCATCTGGAGAAATATCGTGCCAAGAACTTCGTAAATATTAGTGCTATATGAACGGGACGGGGGGGGGGGAGGGAGGGGGGTCCGACAGTGAAACTGAGGCTCCAAGAGAGGTGGTGGAGTCTAGGAGAACTTGTCACAAGTGAACCCGTCTCAACAAACTCGTCAAGTAGGACAAGTCGTCATAGGTCATCTCCAACTAGACAAACTTATAACGTAGGGCAACTGGACAATTCACCATCCCGTCCCAATTTACGTTTTTCGTTAATCGTGCTCAAATAAAAAACACAGGAATTCGTTCAATTCTCTATTTATGCGTCAACAGTCTTCCGCTCCTCCTTCGATTCACTAACCTTAATTACGTTTCCTTCCTGGCCTTGGAGGAATACGCCAGATCAGCCAGCGCATTTTGTTGGTTTTTTGTGTGCATTGTTCAGCTAATCGCACGGGACACATTAAATTTTGTTTGCTTGTTCTCAATTTTTTTCAATTTTACATTTTTATTTCCAGGTAATCGGGTGACGGCGCTTTATTGAGTAGCTTTTCACGATTTCTCTATTTTTGGCTTTTACTATTTTGATCTCACTCTATTTTATGCCTTATGATAAAAAGGTATAACAGTATGGGCTAAAAATCTCAGATTTGCTGGGGTGCAACGAGGGGGGGGGGGACGAGATGAAAACGAACCAGCCTGTAGTATGGTGACTAATTTTGTAACTAACTTTTTTCTCGTTAGTTCTAAGCAAGGCATCGAGAACAGTATAGGACAAGGCTTGGTAACCTCTTAGCAACTGAACTCAGTGCCCATTAAGAATTACGAATGCAGAAATCGGGAGAGACTTTTGGTAGCGTTCCAGTTATGTTTTTGACATTGAACCCACAAGCGCCAAAAAGGGCCTTACTGATGTAGAACATACGCGGCGACATAGATGGTGAGTTGACACAAAAGCTGTGTATACAAAAAAAAAAAGTACGAAGCGTATCGAAGCATTCTAGTCTATACGCCACAATGCCGTGATCTGCTTAGGATCAGAGGTGGACTAGAGACACAAGCAGGTTCGTTATGGCAGTGCCACCTGCGCAATGAACACAATAAAAACATTGTGGAGACAAATTTGGCGCACCACAAAAACAAGAACTACGCAGGAAATAAAAGACAACTGGCACAAAGACTACATATTCCGTTCAATAGGCTCGCTGTGGAGACAAGATTTGCCAATTACATAGCGAGGAGGAAACTAAAAAATAGACTACAAGATTTTTACACAAAAAGGCCGAGAAAAACCCTTTCGATAAAACGGCTTCGATAAAACGTCCGTCGATAAAATGGCGTTCGATAAAACGGCGTTCGATATAACGGCTTCGATATAAAGGCGTTCGATAAAACGGTGTTCGATAAACTGTCCGGACCCCCGTGGCACGAGACGCACCCCCCTCGCGGTGGCTGCTGCCCCACAAAAATGACGTCAAGCTAAACTAATCACGTGACTTCCTGTGACGTCACAAAATATACGTCATATTTACGTTATTAGATGCTACGCTGAGAGCATCTCTTGTCGGCGGCCCTGTCCTTCCTGCGTGCGTCCATCGTCGGCGTCCGCACTCTCCTCCGCTCACTCCCTCACCTCTCCGATAGCGAACGCTCTCTCGCGAGGGGCATTGGATCCGATTGGATTGGCTTGGCTTGGCTTGGCTTGGATTGGATTGGATTTGTATTTGGATTGGCTTGGCTTAAAGTGGATTGTGTTGGATTGTGTTGGATTGTGTTGCGTCATAGCCGCGGCAGACGCACTGGCGCCGGCGCGTGCCCAGGTGAGAGCGAACACTCTCTCTCTCAACATCTGCGGGTGTGCGGCCCAGCGCGCTCTCACTCCGCCGGTGGGCGGTGCTGCGCGCGGTGCAGCGCATGTGCAGTACTCTCTCTCTCCGCGGTCTCCTCTCCTTCGGGCGCGCTGCGCATATAACCGGTGTGCCGCTCTCCGGCGGCCTTTCGGTCGACGGTTGCTCTCCGCTTGCGCTTGAACCTCCCTCAGCGTCGCATCACACCAGGGTTCCCGCGAGGGGAGGTAGGCGTAATTTTTTGATGTCGCTTTTTAGATGCGACTGCATCTCATTCAGTCGCCTTGTCCTTCCACACGGCGTTGTTGTCCGTCCGCACCCCTCCCCCATTCTCCTCGCCGCGCGAGCTGCGCTCTCCGCCGCTCACCTCCTCTCCTCTCCGATAGCGAACACTCTATCGCGAGGGGCATTGGATTAGATTCGATTGGACTGGCTTGGCTTGGCTTAGATTGGATTGTATTGGATAGGATTAAAGTGGATTGTGTTGGATTGTGTTGCGTCATAGCCGTGCCACGTTGCGTCATAGCCGCGGCAGGGGGGTTCACGGCACGTTTCACGCGATGGGAGAATCAACCTAACGGAAACAACAACGTAACCCCCTATGCGTCGCATCTACACAGGGGTTCCCGCGAGGGAAGGTGGGAGTAATTTTTTGTGTGTGCTAACGACGACGGCGGCACGCTGTTCACGTCTTGTGTCCCGATGTTCTCCTCCCGTGGTTCGAATGGCAAGCCTGACGCATCGTTACGTCCTTATATGCTTGTACAGCGGCGCCTCACGGCGCTTTTTTCTTGTTGGGAGGAGTGCTTGATTGGGCACTTTTCGTGAACTTGCTGTTGCATGCCTTGGTAAACCTAACGCGTCCTTTTCTGCACGCTGCTTCGCCTCGCTTTTTACATCCTCCTAGAACTGTGTTGTCGCTTAATATTTTGTATGCTTCATGTTGTCTTGCAGTTCGCGTGCCATCGGCTTTACGGGCCTGCATTCGTTGTCTACTTGTGCCTCGCTTCTTCCATTCCAAGCCTTGTGTTCCGATTCTGGTGGCCGATGCTAGTGGTGAGATCAGTATTTTCCATCGCGTCGCGCCGTGGCTAACGAGGTAGCTGTCTTTGATGACATGATAACGCGAGCGACGCAGTGTCAGCGTGTGCACGAATGGAGAGTCGTCAGGTAGCGCATGGCATCATCGAACGCAATCCGTCCTGGCATGTAGCTTCTGCAATTTTTCCCCCGAGGCAGTAGTACTATCGCCGAGAAATGTATCCTGACAATTCCGCAGAAACGATCTGTGCACGCGGCGCTGCAGAATCCGTGCAGGGAGCGCAGCCTCACTTCCGTGGATGGAGCCCAACTGCCCGTCCAAAGATATCTACTCAAGATACCACTGAAACCATTCGCTGATTGGCTGGCTTCTTGTACAAGGAGGCTCAAGCTCCAACTGTGCAAGCATGGGAGAAGTGCAGCCGATAAGATCGCCGTGTGAGCCAAGTTTGGAACTTCTGCTAATAGTCCTTTAAAAGTATGGTGTGCATAAGGTTAACAAGTGACAGTTCAGTTATTGTTCATATATGCTCAGATTTGTTGCTTAGAGTATCATTGTGCTTTCAACTTAGAAAGTCTTAATGAAATGATAGGCAAGGCTTAAAATTACTGCTTGGCTTTTATTTCCCTTCTTTCGCCTCCTCTAACCTGGTTAGGCAACAAAACTTCTTCCTGCATCTGCTTTGAGTATGTATTTTGATAGGCTCGTTCCTTCTTTACTCTTGTGTTTGGCTTGGTTGGAATTGAACATAACCAGCCACAATACTTTTATTCACTCTCAGCAGGAACGGCTAATGATGATGAGAGCTTATCTGGGAGGCTTGCAGTCTATGCACAAATTCCAAGTGGCTGTGACATCTATATGCCCATCCCCAGCACTCTGCGGAGTTCAACTTGACACTAATGCTTGTATTCGCAACTGGTGAAGCGCGTCTACTGTCCAAGCCTTTGGGGTAGTGAACCGGAAGAGTTTCCAATTGTGAGGGGATGTTTCACATTCTGTTGCTTTTTAACTCCGCACTGTGTAAACTGTTTCGGAAAATTGCTCAAGTGAATTTACTTAGTGGTAAGGGGCATTATAAAATGTCCCACATTTCGTTCACAATGATGCAAGTCTCATCAGAAGCCATTTGCTAGAAAGCAGATTCACGGGTTGAGTGTTGTGTGCCCGTTAGCTGTTTTTTTTTCTTCCACAAAACGGGCATTTAAACCATCCTTTAAGCCAACAGGCTTAAAAAATAGTGTATCAAGTACAACTACGGGGAAATGGTTGGTGTCGAGCTGGACATTGCCCGCTCCCGAGAGCACTTCTTAATACCTTGTGCAAGAACTGGAGCCAAGGCCACCTGTGTGGATGTGAATGTCTGTTGGTGTCTGGGAAAGCTGCAGTACAGCTGGAAGTTGTATGGATAATGGTTGGCTTTAACAATAAAATGTCTGCTGAACGTACTTTTGCTCTGGTATCAATAAGCAGCATGTGAGTATTGATAAGTGCTTCGCTGTTGATATTTTTGTTAGGCGAATACAGGCCATGTTCAGGCACCCTGGCAAATATTCATGAAAAACACTGGAAATAAACTGGACAAAAAAGCTGCCAACACATGAAAACCGTGTTGATCACGACACCTTTCCTAGTACTTTAGTAGCGTCTATCAGCGCTGTGTTTTTCCTCCCAACTAGTAACCAACTATCCCACCGTCCAACTGCATTCCAACTGCACTCAACTGCACTCAACTGCCAACTGCACTCAAAATTTCGACCTCTTGAAAACCCTATTTCAGTGTAGTCTGCTGAAAAAGAAAGCAGCATGCAAAATACAACAGCTGAAATCGCGCGTGGACGCCGCAAACGGTCCACGCGGTGCCAAACGGCGCAAAACGGCGAATTTGAAACCGAAACCGAGGACAGCGCGGCTATTGCAGTGACGTTGCAGCCGTCCAGCGAGCGGCCGGATGGTCGGCAGCTCGTGAGAAAGCCTGCGCGCAAGCTCTACGCGCGCACGGCGCAGCACAGGGTGAAGCGTGCGTAGCAGAGCTCGGCAGGTTCCCAGCAGCGTGGCTGGCCAGAGGAAGAAGCCTCCTTCGGCTGGAACGTCACAGGCGCGTCATGGCTGTTTACGCGATCCGCCAGCATGTGCATGCAGCGTGGTCTGTGGCGGAGCTTTTTTAAACGCTTCTGATTGATTAACGAGGCGTTTCACGGGGCTACAACTCGTGCCCCAGCTGATTTGGTGGTACTTACTGCACATTGAAAATAAATTCGGGCGAGGTGAAATTTCAGTGCAGTTGGCCTTTAAGCCAGAAATCAAACACTTGCTTGTTAATGAGTAGTGATTTGCCAAAACTTCCGTGGCTATGCAAAAATGATTGAGTAGCTGTACTTTCTCTGCACAGTCTGTGGTGTGAAGCTCCATTTCTGAACAAAATGCCAGGGTTTTTCTGGTAGATACACAGCATTAAAACGACAACAAAAAAGGAACAAGAAAGTTACACTTTCTTGCACTACAATAGAGTCCTGCGGGAAAGCCAAACCAGCAAGTGATCTTTTTGCTTGACTACAAAGCGCTGCAGAGGAGCCAAGAAAAAGATTCCTTTATCCTGACACCGAAGCTACGCTGGAAAGCCAAAACGTGTGATGCCTGTCACTGCAGATTTGCCGCAAGACGGGCATGTGGATGCATTGCAATAAGGCATTCATGTTCACGGCAAGATTTATGAACCAGGCTGGCGGGGCAACGAAATCATTGAGTGAGGTGTTAAGAAAATTTACTATGAAAAATGATAGAATACTGTTTGCTATAAATCGCAATTAAAGTGATAAAATGGTTTTGACACTAGTTAAGTGGCCTGTTGGAAATCATTAGCAAAACCTAAACTGCAACATTTCATACAGCTGCAGTTGTGAAATAGCAAAGCATGGTTTGGGACCTTAATTCAGCAGGCATGCTCCAGCTGGGAATGTATAATTGCAGAGCACAACAATAATAGAGGCCTAGGGAAAAGGTGAGCTTAGTTGAGTTAACACCAAGGTACTTGGTAGAGAGAATAGTTACAAAAATAAAGAAACAATATGGGAAGCTTTATTTTCCCTGATTTAAGTTTATCAGCACTGAGCTTCATGTTCCGCACGTAACACCATTGAAGAATGTTACGCCTGCATGCACTCGGCACAGAAGGTTTTACGGTATAACACATTTTATTTCGAACATCGGTAAATAAGAGAATATTGCATAAGCAGTTCATTTATTCGGGAAATAGAAACAGCAGGGTTTTTGAAACGAAGCTTGTAAGCGTGGACGAATGATGAGTTTGTGTTGTTACTAATAACAAATTTCAACCACTTTGTCATAAACAAGCCCCTTTCATGGAGGGACTGTGTGTAATCATAAGTTTTTTTGGAGAAAAGTTTGCAAATACCCTGTACATGTATGTTAAAAGGTATTGTAACGCCCCAGCCGTGGAATGTGAGTCATCAACGCTCTTTTCTGCTGTTTAGATGATGAAGGGCTGTTGTACAGGATCCACCTTCTGTTCTCACTTTGGTCACCATCTTTCTTACTCAATGCATTCATGTGCTTGCTCAGGGAGCTGGCAAGTGAGGACGACGGTCGCCACCAACTATCAGCCGAGTTCCCTCAGGCTTGGACAATTCTCCTGCCCATATTACATCTATGTAGTTTGAAATTTGGATGGTTTTCACCATTTATATTCATTAAACTCGCCCCATGACAGCCTTGACGTTTGCCTATCAATTACATTTGCAGCGTGCTCGCTGCTTATACCTGTGTACACAAACAATCCGTAGATGCTTTCACGTTCCAGGCACACGTTAAGAATCTCTTTGACGTTGATTATTGAGCCTACGCAGAACCCATGGGTTTTCATATGCTGGAGTGCATGTATCTGTGTTAGACATGGTCGGCCAAGTGTACACTCTTCCTATTACCGTCTTCTTCTCTGCCCCTATCGTCTGGGTGTCCTGAATTAACTTCCTTTGCATGAAGGGCTGGCCAACATAGCGTATACCACAGGATATACAGTAGATTGTAGGGTTTAACGCGCCGACGCAACGCAGACGATGAGGCGCGCCGTAGTGGAGGGCTCCGGATTAATTTTGACCACCTGGGGATCTTTATCGTGCGCCGAAATCTCGTACACACGGGCGTTTTTGCTTTTCGCCTCCATCAGAAAAGCGGCCGCCGCGGCCGGGAATCGAACCCGCGACCTCGTGCTCAGCAGCGCAACGCCTTAGCCATGAGCCACCGCGGCGGGTACCACAGGATATACAGTGAGACGTGAAAGTTATACCAGTGCAGTAGCTATGAGATGACGCACCTAGCTAGTGTACCTTTCGAAGGACCGAGGTCCTAAATTGTCGCAGAATCATGTATTCTACAAGGGAATCTTTGGTTTCTACTAGAAAATCTTTTTAAGCGCTGAATATTATGCAATTATGATGCTTGTGGCGCATGCTCACAAGACTTTTCTGCTTACAAAACGGATCCTGGGTGTAAAACAAATTTTAAGTTTTAATATCGTTCACTCAAAAATAGGAACTTCCCGATTTTCGTTAGTTTTCCTTGATAATATTTCTGAAGAGGAGATCTGCGGTAGTGGTACGTACGCGGTGCATGTGTGGGAACACTAAAGATTACATTTCCTTTTCTTGGCGCAATTGTTTGTAATTGTAATGCGCACATGTGCCTAGTGAAAAACAGTTGCCGCCACTACCGTGCGTCCTCAGCACTGTACATTCCGATTATCTTTTGGCGCTGCTAAGTTGTCTTCATTTCGAGAACACACACTGCGATTTGAGGTCGCCCATTTAAGCATTCTAAACTTGCCGTGGTGCAAACTGTTGATTGATAGCAGATGCCGCCACGCCGACATGCGTCAGAAGGTTCACAGAATTACGCTCGGACGGTGTCTTTTCTTGTGTGGAACGTACTTTGTTCGAACGGGGCCAGTCGGCGATGTCGTCTCACGTACGCTGAAACTGTACACAGGTACCATCGGCGTACACCAAGGATAACCAAGCGGTCACAGGTTAACATTACTCGAGAGCGGCTATTTTGCTGCCGTCTAGAAAGGCAGGCTGGTTCCTCACGCAATACTTAATCACAAGCAACTTTCTCACGTTTTCAGATGGTTCTTTTAACAGTATGAAATCCGGTTTATCTACGTTATCGGCCCGAGAAAATCTGAGCTCCGTCCCGCTTTCGGATACGCGACTCTATAACCTCTACGTACGCGATACGGCTGCAGCATAATCAGCGCCGGCTGCTCCCACAAGAACAAAAATTGTTAAAGCGCGTTACGTCATAATGATACACATACTTTACGTCATAAATACAGATTTTTAATGTGTATTTCGTACTACACTACACAAAATAATGTCAATTATTATTCTTCTGACGTCATTATGACGTCACGCGGGGCAGGAGCCATCGCGAGAGGGGCGTGTCTTGTACCACGCGCGGGGTACGAGACGCTGCCTAAAATATTTTGGTGTCAAAAATTATCGAAGTCACATCCTAATTTAGCAGACGTCTTGGTAAATCTCCCGCGTGGGTATGTGCCAGGATGTGAGGCAACCAACCAACCAGTTGATGTGGCTTCCATGTCGAGACTCTTCACTGGCTACGTGAGCATGACGCCACGTCGCAATACAATGAGCTACGAAACTGGGCGCCTGTGGCAGCCGCTGGTTTCCACAGCCACGTTTGCATACCGCTTGTTCCAAACCGCGATCGAGGCGTTTCTGTGGATGCTACTGCAAAGGAGCCGTGAGCGCGCGTGGACAAGGATGGATGCTCACAGCCAACGGTACACGCTGTTCGGATTCTCGCCAGAGCTGGACTGGAGGCCGCTGCACTTCGTCGAGCCCATTCCAGCCGGCCGCATATGCAGCGTGTGCGGACTGGTGCCCAAGGTGACCGGTTCCCTGCCGTGTGGCCACGTGGTGTGCAGGTCCTGCTACCAGCAGTGCGCCCTCGGAGGCAGCCACGCCTGTCCGCTGGACGGGGACGCGTGTCCCGAGGAAGACGTGTACTGGAGGTGCTTTCCGGCCGACAACCTCACCAGGAGGCAGGTGAGTGCGGACAGAGACCGAAGGCAGAAAGGGCACCGATGGTCGCGCACGCGATTCGTGCTGCCGTGAAACTCTCGAGATAATGCGGCAGAAGGGTGTTTTAATCCTTTGGCTCATACTGCACAGTTTTAAACGTTACGGTATTTCCGCCCGTTGTCTGTGCATGACCATTTACGGAGGATGCATGGTTTCTGAAAACGAGCGTAACGCTTGTTCAATTGTAAGTAGCCTGAAACGAACTGACTATTAGCCGACCCAAATGACTCCGAAATGACTCCAAAATGACTCCAACATGACTCAAAATGACTCCAACATGACTCCAACATGACTCCAACAAGCATCCATCATTAATTCCTCAACAGTACGCAGTTCACAGCGAAGCTGTAAATATTTCGGAATGCCCACCTTCGGCTGATGCATGGGCTTCTACTGTGGGGAAGGGGACGGTCCCGCGCTTGCCCTCTGGATTAAAACTGTCGTCTTTCCGAGCTTCATCAGACTAATTAAGTACGAGGTATGCTCAATTCCAAACTATAAACACACGTGTTTTATTTCGTGCATTCATTGAATTACGCCCAGCTTGCTGGTCATCCTTCTCTGCAGAGTGGAAGGGAAGTGAAGTTTAAATGCTGGGCACTTTAGGGGCTCGCCTCGTCATCGTAGCTCGCTCGCTGGGCCCACGGCGTACCGTCGTAGCGGCGTCCCACCTAGGCTTCGAAAACCAAGCGGTTTATTGAGTCATAAACGTTCGAAACCCTTAATCCGCTGACGCTTCTCATACAGGGTGGGGCGACGATAATTGGAACACTTTATAAAAAATTCCTGGGCGAATCGCCGCTCTGTTCGCACTCAAACTTCACACGAAGGTCGCATTTTGTGTTCTATTGTGTTTGAAACCTGGAACAACGACGGTACTTCAGTTTCAGTTTCAGTTTCAGTTTATTTTCCACAAGTGGATGGTTGCTCGGGTAAAAGCCACTTTTGCAGCCTGACAAAGCCCGAGGAACTTACCTTTTTATTCTGAAAATAAATAAAAACCATTGTCGCCTATGGTGAAATGGCGGCTGATTTGGACGTGCGAGCCAACGCAAGTTGATCTTGGAACGACGGCGCTACCTGGGGTATGCAGAGCGAAACGCACGTGTCAGATTAACGGTAGAAAGGAGCCAAATGGTGCAGCAGACGATCAGCAAATGCACCAAGGAAGGAGCCAAATGAGCCAGCAGATGAGCAGAAAACCCGCTTTCATATTTTCTGATCGTCTGCTACACCATTTGGCTCCTTACTACCGTGAATTCCAAACGTGCGTTTCTCTCTGAACGCCCCGGGTGGCGCCGTCGTTCCAAGATTAACCTGCGGTGGCTCGCACGTCCAAAGCTGCCGCCATTTTCCTATAGGTGAAAATCGTTGTTATTTATTTTCAGGATATCCAGGTAAGCACCGTCGTTGTTCCCGGTGTCAAGCAAAACGGTCCACAAAATGCGACCTTCGTGTGAAGTTTGAGCGCGAACAGAGCGGTGGTTCGTTCAGGAAAAAATTTTAGTGTTCCAATTATCGTCGCATCACCCTGTACATCTCCCCGTTGTTTAGCGCAAAGAAAAATGCAGGTACTTTTGAGGCAAAATCTGTGTACTAGATAACCGGCAGCCCCCGCGTCCATATAGTTAAGAACATCCGCTAGTTTTTTTTTTTTTTTACAATAGTAATCGAAAAAAGTGGCCGCCAAAAACGGCGTTTTCCAAACTGCACAGTAAGGCGCCGGCACGTGCGGGGTGAAAGCAAGCACAAAACCACGGCCGGGCTCGACTCTCCTCCAGCGCGGGAGGAGAGTCGAGTCCGCCCGTGACAAAACGAACAGAACTCACACTCCGCGCTGT
This sequence comes from Haemaphysalis longicornis, assembly GCA_013339765.2. Classification (NCBI taxonomy): domain Eukaryota; kingdom Metazoa; phylum Arthropoda; class Arachnida; order Ixodida; family Ixodidae; genus Haemaphysalis; species Haemaphysalis longicornis. The sequence continues at coordinate 97,657,235 of CM023455.1, forward strand.
TCAAGGCCGGTGGGTCGCGAGTTCTGAGAAGGCGGGAAGTTTCAAATGCGTTGGAAAAACCTCTGTTCGTCTGGAGAGGAGTGAGATAGGGCGGCGAATAGCTGTGGAGCCGGTAACGACGCCACAGTCCATTATGGCGAATCAGTGCTCTGCACTTCCAACAGCTTTCACGCTGCGTAAAACGGCTTTATTTTTCTACCTGCCGCACTACAAGTAAATGGTTTTTATCTTGATCAGGGAGTCGGTTCAGGCGGACTGGTAAGACATGGTAGAATTAAAAAAAAAAAACGCTAGCCAGTATATGACGCAGTGAGTATGGCATTCGCTTCGTCTTCGACTGTGTTAGCGTTATTTTGTTGGCGCAGTGTCAAACTTTGCACTCTGCTGACGTGTACGACATGCATTCCGATCGTTTATAAAATTTAAAACGCCAACGCTACACAGTGAGGTGCGCTGAATTGGCGGGCTGCGGATTAATTTTGACCACAGGGGGATCCTTAACGGGCGCCGAAATCTCAAGGTCAAAGGCGTTTCCGCGTGTCGGCTCCATCAGAAAAGCGGCTAAGATGGCCGAGAATCGAACCCGCGTCCTTGGGCTCAGCAGCACAACACCTTAGCTACTGAGCCATCGCGGCCGGCACCGCATGCATTACAAAACCAATGGCAGGCATCAAGATTTAGTTAACAACAGTCCAGATAACGGGTGTGGGTACTCCCTTGTGTCGCAGGTCAAATGCTGGAACGAAGTCCACGGCTGCAGCATGGTCATGACGGCCGCCGAAATCGTTGAGCACTTTCACCACAACTGCCAACACCATCCGATCGCCTGCCCCAAGTGTTCTGTGACAGTGCCTCGTCTCGGCATCTGTCTCCACCTAAAGTCTTGCCGTGGACCCACAGCCATCAGCACTCAGCTGTACAATTACAGCAGAACGCAGAGGTTGGAAGGCCTGGAAAAGGCCTCGCGGCACATGTACGCAGCACTTCTGAACGCCATAAAACAAACCAATTCATCGATAGCCTCAATGCACGCCGAGCTTCTAACAGTCAAGGATCGCGCAAACCGTGCCCTAGAAGCAGCCACACGCACCCGCGACGACGGAGGAGACATCGCGTCTCTCAAGGCCTCGTTGGAAGAGCGAGCGGATGACATGAGATCCCAGCTTGAGAGTCTGTCGCACTCGCAAAGCAACCTGCTGCGCGAATTGGCCGAGAGCATTGCCGTGACAACGAACGACCGTGATACCGAGTTCAACCATATCAAGGAGAGAATAGGACGGTGTCTGAAGGCGGTCTTAGAGATCAGAAAGGAGTGTACGGATCCGGCGGCAGAAGGAACAGGCTTCGAGGCGAGGTTGGAAAAACAGATGGACGCGTTAAGGGACAGTCTCGAGCTATTATTCGCCCAAAACGATTCGCAAGCCAGAAGGCTCCAGGAACTGTCACGCAGTGTTCGCGTCCTAAGGGAAGCGGTGAAGGACAAAAACGTTACACGAGATCTCGACGGTTTGGCTTGCAACGCGAGTGACCTCACTGTCGAGCGAAGCACGGTGCCGGGAGAAGGTGAAGGAACGTCAAATGGCATCGTTTCGGTCTTGAGGAACATTGTGAAAACGATCAGGGCTCACCAGTGGGTGTTGAAAGGGTTTACATCTCTGAAGGAGGAAGCAATCCAGACAGGCAAGGCTTGCTACACGAGCGATCCGGTCTACCTGTGCGGATACTGCATAGCTCCCGGCGTTTCCCTCATGAAGCACGGTAGATTCGTGTGGATGTATTTTAGCCTGGAGCTCCACGAAGGAGAAATGGACGAATCTCTCCAGTGGCCGTTCGACGGGGAGCTCGAACAGGACGTCATACACCCAGACAAGCCTGGAGTGCGCGAAGTCTACATCGACAGTGCTCGCAGTGCTACGGCCGAAGAGAAGGACGACATGGTTGCCGTTCACTTTGACAGGTCTTCTTTCTTCTTGGGGTACCTCGAGCATGAAGGATATGTCAAGAACGACCAGCTGATTCTTAGGCTCGAACTCCTGCTGTGATGTAAGCTCAACTGGTGCCTTGAGTTCTTGAGTATATTTTCGTCTCGAAGCAGATGGAAAGTGACGATGGGGTATTCCAGAAGATAGATTGTCTTTTTCTTGTGTGCAGACTACAGCTTATAACTTTATTGACACCTTAAATTGGTAGAAAACGTAGCATATATCTGAACATTCCACAAAGTAACTTATTAATGAACAATCAAGCATTTGTTTCTGTTTTATTTGCCTTTCCACAATGACCTAGTAGTTTAATAGGGGTACAATCACTTCTGTTGAAAATGCTGAATTTGGAAATTTCAAAGTTGCTGTTTGTTTAGTGTAAAGTGCTTAAAATTTTGACTGGGTTTTAAGAAAGCACAGATAAAGTTGACCCTATTCTGGAACATATCGATGAAAAAACTTCCGTCTCTCTGTGTGTATAGCTGCCTGATACTAATGACACTCGCTGCATGGATTGCTTTTCGAATGTTTAGAGACAGATCAGATGCAAAGAAGAACAGGCATAACGCTTTTGTACAGCGCCTCCATATGATGTCTTCCTGAAGACGTTCAAATATTGTTAAAATGGCTTCGGAAAACTGAGTGCCATAGCAATTTGTGTTGGTACCGACAACAAAAAGACTTAGGTTTACCATGTGGTTTCTGTTTCAGGAATCAGAATTACTTTACCACTTTAGGAATATACACCTCACACCCCGCGATTTCTCCTTTCGCGGGACTTGACCCGAAAAATCTTATTGAAGCCCAATGTAAGCCCGTGTACGGAAGTGGAGATCGAGAGCTAGGGAGACAGAGAAAGAGGGGAGAGGCAAGATAGAGAGCGAAAGCGACAGAAAGAGAACGAAAGAGTGGTAGCGAGATAGAGAGCGATAGATAGTCGGCACCGATGGAGTACCCTGGATGGGTTGCTATACGAATGCGACGGGTCAGTATAGTAAGAGCCTGGTGCGGCGTCGGCGCCGTGTGGCGACCCCGAGTTCTCTGCCAGTCCAAAAATTATCAGTGTGCTCGAAGACATGCCTACTCAAAGGAATCAGCTGCTAACGTTGGAGATTATAAAATGCAGGATTCCGCTCTACCAGAATGCCCTTACTGTATATGCCTTTACAATATAGGCGTATACAGATGCCGATATGCCTATAAAGCATATACAGTAAATGCCTTTACAGTACACCCGGCATACTGCAGATGGCAGCGAAAAGCCCAGGTATGCGACGGCCGAATGTTAGGCCTAATGTAAAGCTTTCACCACTACCGACATTCACGGTTACCAGCAGCTTGATGTGCAATGAGCTTAACGTTGCCGGTACTCGTAGACTGACCTTCAATGAGGTTGATGTTTTTAAGCAGAACGGCTTAAAAATCTGTATTCATGCTTTAAGCACGCGAGTTGTCATGCACAGAAAATTGGCCGGAGCGAGCGCGAGCCGGGGATTATGCATCGTAGAATGGATACAGCTGCGGAAAAAAGAGGGCATGCCTCTGCTGCGCGTGCAATACGAGACGTCTTGAGAAGTGAAGGGACCGAGGGGGGCCGAACAAGAGGGTTCTGGCGATGGCGAGCGAACGGGGCGGCCTTCGGATAGTGGTGTTCAGGGGGCTGGTCAAGTGGTCAGGGGCCCAGCCGCGATGTTCAAGGGAAAGTTTAACAGCAGGCCATCAGAAGGAAGTTCTGCCTTCACATACTTGGGAAGTTCCGTAATGTTTGTCCCATCATAAGGATGCGGTACACGGCGGCGTGAAGTTAGGCGGTATCGTAAAGCTCTCAGGTATAACGACATTAACCAGTAGGCGCAGCTCAAATAGAATGAGTTTGACTTTTCTTGACTTTCCTCTGGGCTTCAAGGTAGAGCTGACTAAAGTTAAGCCTAACCAGGGGTGTGTGTAAAGGAGGAGGTCAACATACCCATCGTTGCATAGTGGAAAGCAAAACATTCTGAAGCTTTGCAAGACATGGGGCCCCCCTTTGCTGCAACTTTGGACATTCCAAAACGAGCTGTGTGTGGGCGGTTTATTAACACGAAAGTGTTTTATTCCCGGGTACACGAAGATTTCACTGACGTCATATCCGTCGCGGAAGTGACGCCAGTAAAACCGGCCTGTAAAGGGTGCACCCCTGCACGCAGGGTCTAATTGCGGGAAAGCAATCTTTAGTATTAAAGGGTACGTTATACGTATGGTTGTTCATTTCGGGTTTTATATTTTAACACAAAAGTGTTTTATGCCGCGATACCCCCAGATTTCCCTGACGTCATATCCGTCGCGGAAATGATGCCAGTACACCTTTGCCGAAGCGACCCGCGATCAGAACGTCGCTCGCCAAGCACACCCACAAGACAGCCGCCGACCAGCAAATCATGCTGAGCTGCAGATTTTGCTGCACGCTTCACTTTCGTGTGTTATCGATTCCTGTGACAGAGGAATCAACCACAGTTTTTTTTCGCTTGCTCTTAAAAAATTTCGGGAAGCTTGAGCTCACGCGCAAGACTGGAGTGGCGAAGCTCTTGTAGGTAAGCATTCCGGGACACATGGTTTAGTTTTAGTATCACTGTGTATTCGCATAGTTATGGTGCTAACAGTCGTCGTCATATGGTTCGTTGGTTGGTTGGTTGGTGCCAGAACAAGAATGGCGCGTACCCACTCTGGGGGATTGGCCAAGTCTCATTGTGGTTGCATCGAAGAGGTCGTCTTCTTCGCGGCGAGCGGCGGATGCAAAGTCATCCTCAGCATTATAGACTTCCCCCAGCTCAACTGGTGAAGCTTGCACTAAGTCGCGCAAGGTATGAGCCATAGAAAAGCTGCAGGTTTTTTTGTACGTAAGCATTGAAGGACACATCACCAGATATTTGAAATTGTTGAAATGGTTTATTTACATGTTCCGTCATCGCTTTGCACTGTGCTAATAGAAGTTCATTCATCGCCACATGCATCGATATCGTCGTGTTGCTCATGCCAAGCCAAGCATTACATGCCCGGTATCGCTTGACGACAGCGCTGGTGTTTCTTCTTTTTTTTTTTTTTTTTGCTAAAGCCACGCCACGAGTTCGGCACTCGGCGGTCGCCGCGAGGCACGCGCTCACGAGCGCTCACCGATATTTTTGGCCTTTTTTCCTGCAACACAGACCTGACAGCTTTTACAACAGCTGCGCTGTTAAAAAATTAAAGCCGTTTCACTCAATATGAAGCTGTCGGAAGTGCAGAGCAGTGATTCGCCATAATGGGCCGTGGCGCCGTTATCCGCTCACTCTTACCACCCATCACGCAGTTCGCCGCCCGCTCACTCTTGAAACCACCCATCACGCAGTTCGCCGCCCTGTCTCACTCCTCTCTATGCAATTCAAATTCCCCACCTTCGCAGTGTTCCCGGGCCCCCTGCCTGAAACTGCACCAGCGGGAGTTCTTTCTTTTGGAGCTAGCTTTGATTTCGTATGGAGCCTTTCTATGCATTTCGAACGCGCCATTTTTGTTCTTGCGCGACTGGAGCCTTTCTGCGTCATTTCGAACGCACCTACCTGTACTGCCTGTGCTACGTTATTTTTCTGAAATACTGCTATGGTGCACAATGGAGATATGTCAATAAAAAGAAAGAAATATTTGTTTAGTCTTGCCGTATCTCCTGACGGGCGTGTCCCTTTCTATGTGGTGGTGGTTTAACTGGTTTATTGAGTGGAGAGGTTGGAAGCGAATGTGCTCCCGGCTACAGCATTTCACCAATACAGGGCCACACACCCGGCTATACTAGTCCACTGTGCACAATTTCGTGAGTACTAAAAGTTGTCTGTAACATGTCCTCCTGCGTTGGTGGTGACTGAGTCACGATAAAATCTAATATGTCAACTAATACTTTGTCGCTATTCCTGTTGAGGTAAAAAAAAGACATTCGGGGCACGAACAACCTTATATTTGAAGCCCCGAATCAGGCCACGGTCCTAGTAAAGATGCTGAACACACCACGATACAAAGTCGTTTCTGTTCGGAATTCACTGTGCAAACTCACCATCCTGCGCACGCGGAGCACCCGAGAAAGATCTTTCCCACGTGATGTTAGACTGCCCATTATACTCACGGCAAAGACGTGAACTTTTCAACAAACTCCCTTTCTATGTAGGTGACGAGTAGGCGGTGCCGTTAGAAATTCATTCGCATACTCAAAGGCAAGTCCAGCGTTTCAACAGCGAAGCTGTTCTGCAAATCGATTGCGTATGGTGTCCGCAGTTAAAGGAGCCATGAATACAAAATTGAAGTTTGTTTTATTCGAAATACTTTGTGTTTTATAGTGCCCCCAGCGCTTGTGCGGATACAAACGATGCTTTATTTAAATTGATCAGTCTAAGTTAAGATTTTCATTTTCCCGCTAAATGGTGTGTTTTTGTGGTCTGCAATGACATCACAGGAACCGACCGCTCTGCAGCCTAGGGTGCCTTGATTCAGGCGTTCGCCGTACAGGGTGGAGACACGTATACCTTGGCTCCGCCATTTTGGGTCACTCACTCGCCGCCGAAGCAAGTCATTGTAACAAAACCGCGCTAAAATTATCACCTCAACGCGGTTTACTGGTGAAGTTTTTGAACCATATTATCTGTTTCGCGTTGCTGGGTCTCGTCGGCAACGAAAAGAACAACGCGTTGAGCACGGTGACCCAATTGCAGCGTCACGGGACCGTTCAAAGGGTGTCTCCACCCTGTACGACTGCTGTCATCAAGGTACTCGCGCGTTTGTTTACGTTACTGAACCTAGATGGCTCCACCATACCGCGGAAAGCCGTTTTCTGCCTTTCTTTTTTATCGTATTTAAACCTGGCTTGTTTTTGTCCCGGGAGGAAATAATCGTTTCGTGAAAGACTAAACGCTCGACAAATATGGTCACGGAAGACACCGTTGATTGCGTCAATCGGCCAGTGTCGTATGAGACGACCCCGAAGCCCCGCAGTGCTGTGCAGCTAAACCAAGCCCAGTGCGCGCAGTACCAACAGCAGTACGCATCAGTACTTCAATGTTTACATGTGCTTTCGTAACTTGCACTGTTTGTGCCACCATTGTAATTGCTTTAAAAAAATGTGCCCTAAATTTAAGCACAAATAGCTACCTCGGCAAGCTTATAGGCTTAGCCGAATTCGCGTTTGCTTTTGCCGGCCTCCGCCAATCGCAGAGCTGTCTGGTATGACATCATAAGTTCTGTTGCGGCAAATTAGCTACTTGGTCGCATGTCCATTCCCTTTTTTTCTAATTATATAGCTTATTTGAGCGAAGTTTACGTTAAGACTGGTGTCAGTATGATTATAATGAGGCCGTGTTTTGAATGAACCAAACTTGTGCTTTGTCTTCATGGCTCCTTTAAAAATACCTAGAAAATTCCGGGCGCTCGTGCACGCGTGCCTTGAGTGCAATTTCGTCAAGCTAAGCATACCCACTTAGGGAGATTGGCCAACACTGGCCACAAAAAAACACTCCAGCATTCGCGGTACCGTTGTAACGTCTACTCGGAGCGAGAACGACACATCATATTGTACGCCCCTCATTCGTTCGTCCTCGTGTTGTCGTGCACATGCACTCTGTACCGTAGAACAGCCGTGACTTGAACGTCAAATCTGCTGCAGGTGACCTCTTCCGCCACATATCCTGGCCACGGATAGTTCGCACGGCTGAGGAAGAGGCCGCGCTTCGAGATGCTCGGCGTGCAAAGCATCCGCTACAGACGGTAACTTGCGCTTGCACAGTGGCGGACGAAAACGCCGAGCAGAACGACGAGCTCATTCTGGCCATGCTCAAAATAAATTGAAAATCCAAGGCACCGACGTCAACCACGACACCACAATGATAATAAAACTGAACTTTGTGTCCGTCAATGATCACCTACTACAGCTTCGCCTCAAGTCTTGCGCGTGAGTGGAAGCTTCCGTGAATATTTTCACCATGTATACAAGCGTGTTCGAGATTTCGGCGCACGTTAAAGATCCCCAGGTGGTCAAAACTAATTCGGAGCCCTCCACTACGGCGCGTCTCATCGCCTGCGTTGCGTCGGCGCGTTAAACCCTACAATCAATCAACCATGTATACAAGCGCAGACAGGAGGGAAGACAAAGTAAACACGGGACATGGGCTCGTCGTATCTGTTCCTAGCCCGTGGGCTTGCCTTTGAGTGTAGGGGTGAATTGCCGACGGCGTCCCCCCCGCGTGGTGCCGCAGACAGAAATGGTGCATGGCCATCACGGGATTGGCCCGCACAAAGCAAATGTCTTTTTTAAGTAAAAGGGGCCACCCTCCTATATTCATTTATTTTTTGTCGGTGCAATAAGGTTTACTTTTCCTCCTCAACCTCCTCCCGATTACCTTTCTATTGACATACCTCTATTGTGCATCATAGGATACTTTTAAACCAAAATTGACTTATCACAGGCAAGTACAGGTAGCCGGGATGGACTCTGGCCCCTTTGCAACAGCCCCGTTGTCTTAGAAGACGAAGCCTTAGGAAGTTTAGAGATACGTACGTTACTTTCATATTATACATATTAAAAAAATTCTATTCTGTATTTCCTTTTCCAAATTTTGAGACCTAAAATAATATAGGTCACATCCTGCATCCTGGTTAGGTACAAAACTTCTTGGCCAATCCCCCGCGTGGGTATGTGCCATGGTCTGAGGCAACCAAACAACCAACGTTGCTTTCTAGTTGAGTGCCACCACGCAAAGAGCTACGATTTTTTTTTCATTTTTTACGAGCACAATTTTACTGCCACGGGCTTTTTTTGGCATCATAACCAAGCGTCTGTCAATTCCAGAGATCATACCAATCATACTATCATCATCAGCGCTTGCTACGGAACTCGGAGGTGGCGACGGCAGCGGCTGATTCCTTTCCTCCGACGTGGCGTTCGATGTTTTAGCGCTTCCCTGGCTACTCCACTTGAAGACCGCTCATCCCGCTAAGCAGAGCCCTGTTGAAGTGGCCGATCAACAGCGTTACGTTCTTGTCTGGAAAGGTGGAGGCGCCAGTGAAGAACGGAAGGTTCCGTCAGCAGTGGCGAATATGTCTGCCAATAGCTACGAGTACAAGCTGCTTGGATTCTCACCAGAGCTCGACTGGCGGCCTCTTCGCTTTGTCAGCCCCTTGCCTCCGGCCATGATTTGCAGCGTGTGCCGACTAGTACACCGGACGACCTGTTACCTGCTCTGCGGACACCTGCTGTGCATTCGGTGCTACCAGCGGTGCCGTGTCGATGACGCGCTCGTCTGCCCGCTTGACAGCAACGTTTGCCCCGAGGACGACGTGCTTTGGAGGAACTTTCCGCTGGAGTCTCTCGCCAGAGCACAGGTGAGGGGGGCGCAGGAAGATAACACGTTGATGAGTCAATAAAAACGATTAGGTAGGGGTAGTTGAGCGGGATGGGCGGTGTTAAAGAGAACAAGACGAAATTGAAGAAGGCCCTCCCTTTAGTTTTGATGTGGTCGCCTGCGCTGTGCATTTGAACCAGGTTCTAGTGGTTAAACACTGGTTTGGTCTGGAAACTGCGCTGCACTGCCGTGCGTGCGTGTTTACAGGATCTAGTCTAAGGTCTAAGAGTTACTGCAGTGGTCACGTGTTGCATTCAGGCGATCAGTGGGGTTTAGAAGGCCGTGCATTTTAATTTTGAGAAGGTCGTGTGCACTGTGGTTTTAATGGGGTTCTAGTGGGTTGGCCTGGAAACTGCGCTCTACTGCCTTGCGCGCGTGTATAGCGTATCTACTCTGAAAAGTGGTTGCAGTGGTCAGGTGTTGCGTTGACGCCATCTGTGGGGTTTATCGCCTGTATGCAGTTTTACATCGATAAATGAACGTCTTTAAAACTTTTTGCTAAACAAACCGCTGCTCCGTTCGCCCCAAACTTTCAATTAAGGTCGCATTTTGTGGTCTATTTTGTATACCAATAACTTCGACGCTACTGATCTGCTAACTTCCAAAAAGAACAATTTTCGGCTATGGGGGAAAGACCTTGAAACGGCGGTGCCCCCTGCCGTATGCTGAACGAAAGGTGCGATGTCGGTTCACGGGAAAGAACCAAATGGAGCAACAGACGATCAAAAAATCTTTTTTGTGTATTGTTTATGATGGTCATAAATAGTTGCATAAGCGTTCATATGAAACATAATAAAACATACCAATTGGGTAATGGTTACAATACCAATAGGCGTTTTTTTTCCTACTGCCTTCGGATCGTCTCTAGCCTCCTGTGCCAAGTTACACAGCTTTCAGAAATCAGGCTCGCGACTCCTTCTTCCTAGATTGTTCTCGTTCAACTCTTATTGCGTACGTCCATGTCATTGCCTGTGATGTACCCGCCGCGGTGGCTCAGTGGCTAAGGCGTTGCGCTGCGGAGCACGAGGTCGCGGGTTCGATTCCCGGCCGCGGCGGCTGCTTTTCTGATGGAGGCGAAAAGCAAAAACGCCCGTGTGTACGAGATTTCGGCGCACGTTAAAGATCCCCAAGTGGTCAAAATTAATCCGGAGCCCTCCACTACGGCGCACCTCATCGCCTGCGTTGCGTCGGCGCGTTAAACCCCACAATCAATCAATCAATTGCCTGTGATGTGCCGTGATGAGGTCATTCGCTGCAGACGAAAAGAAAGCCTATTCGTCTGCCAAGGGAACGACCTTACAACAGCAAGTCAAAAGTAAAGACACATGTACACAATAAGAGTGTAACGTTAAAGGAGTACTGACACGAAATTTCAAAGCTGAGATAACTATGTAAAAACGCTTCCTTTTTATCAGGAGATATCTCCCAGCAAGTTTCAACAGCAACCATTCAGCGAACATATTTAAAATCCATTTTAATCTTCGCCCGCACGAGAAAGCCCAGAGCGGGCCGACGTGACATCATCTGCTACGTGCCCCAAACTGCCGACGTCGCGGCTCCCGTGACGAAGCCGACGCGCTGGCTGTGGTTGGCGCGCGCTGCTCGGGCGTGTGTACACGTCATAGTTTTGGGACTGACGTCATGCTGCCCGGGCCTGTGGGGACGGCGAAAACCTCGGCCGGTCTGGGCGCGCGCGTGCGCTCGCTCGCGCGCGCTTCCAGAGAGGCAGAGATACGGCAAGAATGGTGACGTCATGTTATACATGCTGTCATGGCGGCCGCTCGGCGTTTTTCAGTCGAAACCGAAACTGGCACGAATAAACGACGCCGTAAATGAATGTTTACGCTGCGCTCGACCGTCTAATCTGTCATTCTATGATTAGTGGGCTGGTAGGCACGCATAGCAGCGAAAAAAACGTAACATAAAAATTTCGTGTCAGTACTCCTTTAACAAACTATGGAGGAGTCACAAGTGTGATTTCAGAAAGCTGGTTACCCTGGCCCAGCAGACAACAGACGATCCGAAGCAATTGAAAAAGAAAAACGTTTATTGGTGGTCGTAACCATGAACCGTGAGAATATTAAAGACGATAGCCATTTTTGGGCCACTTAAATGAATAAATTTTGGTCTGTCTGTACATCTGTCTGTCTGTGACTCGATTTCGCCACCCGGCCTAAGTGAAACAGGAGCTGCGCAATAGTGTTATATACCTACAGCCAAATCTAAACGTCAGGTGTGAATGTTCATACTTGTCAGCACTGTTGAACAAGGACAAGACATTACGCAAATATAAGGCAGAAAATAAATAGAGAAGTGATATTCACAGTGTTCCTTTGTTAAAAAGTTCATGGATGCTTCGTTTTTGTGATAGCAAATGAAATACTGCATCAACTTCAGAAAACCACCGCCTGCTGTTGCCAGCGCTGCTGTAGGTCCTGGCGGCATTTAAGAAATCAAACGGCAAACGCAACGAAAGGCTCCACTAGATAGGCGCCATGTTCCGCTTGGCCCGCTCGTGGAGTAGGACAACGTGGTTCTATAAATGTTATAGTAGGGTAACTTGATTCACGTGCGTCTCCGCCGTACGGCAGCGCTGGCATCGAGGTACCCGACTTGAAACAGTGGAACGCGGTAAATTTAAATTGACTTGAGCTTACCTGTAGCGTGTTATCTTGGGAGTAACGAGACGAGCGAGGAACAGCATGAGAGGTGAGCAAGAAAGAGAACGGGGGCCATTTACTTGGCATGGGCGCCAGTCGACTCTCGTCTTTCGTCGACATTTGCAACGAGAGGAGCAGATAGGCTGCCATTTTTTCGGGTTTTTTTTTTCTGGTACTTCTGGAATATTTCTGGAATATTTCTGGAACGACAAGCTTAAATGACACTGCTGTTAAAATTTTCGCCATCCGCTGTACTATATTGGTAATTTCGCTACTCTATATTTTCGCTATTACCTGGACAATACTTCCCACTCTTAGTGCCCAGAAAGTCGCACCTTCAGATTGGCATTTTCACTGGTACAAAATCTCCGCCATCGGCTGGACTGTAAGCCGGGGCACTTTGGCTGCCCCAATATTTCTGCCATCGGCTCGCACTTTACAATCCTTGGCATTTTCATTGCTCAAAAATTTCCGCCATCGGCTCTATACTTTGCTGCCCAACAATTGGGCCATTTACTTTGCTGCCGTGCCACTTTGGCTGCCCAGAAATTTCCAGCATCGGCTGGACTATAAGCCTGGGCACTTTGGCTGCCCTAAAATTTCCGCCATCGGCAGGACCATAGCCTTGTTACATTAGCTGCCCGAAGATTTCCGCCATCTCATAGACTATCGCTCTCGCGCCTACACTGTCCAAACATTTCCCCATCGGCTAGTCTATAGCTTTGTCACATATACTGCCCTTAAATATCCGCCATTGGCTGGAATATACCCTCGGCCCTGGCTGCCCAAATATTTGTCATCGGCTTGGCTATTCCGCCATCGGATGAACTATAGAATTGGCACTTTCACTGACCCTACATTTCCGCCATCGGCTGGGCCTTGTTCCTTCCACAGCCCAAACTTTCCGCCATCTGATTAAATAGCCTGGGCACCTTGGGTGCCCACAAATTTCCGCTGTCGGCTGTACTATAGTCTTGCCACTTCGGCTTCCCGAAAATCTCCCCCTTCGGCTGGACTTATAATATAAGCCTTGGCACTTTCACAACCCCCACGATTTCCGCTATCTGGGTTTTGGAATATAGCCTTGGAACTTTCACTGCATGAAAAATTTCTACATTTGGTTGTAGTACAGCTATTGCACTTTACTACACCGAAATTTCCGCCATCGGCTGGGATAGAGCCTGGGCACTTTCACTGCACCAAAATTTCCCCTGTTGGCTGGGTATTATGTTTCCTATAAACTCCTATGAAATCATTTGTGGCCACTATAAACAATAACCAAAATGGTTTTCTGATCACGTGCCAGCACATGTGGCTCCTTTCCGCGAACCGTCGTCGCAGGTTTCGTTCCGCATACGACAGGTGGCACCGCTGTTACAAGTTACCATGAACATCCAAATTGGCCGCCGTTTTCCAATGGGCGAAAATTGTTTCTTTTCTCTTCTGAATAACCAGGCAACTGCGTCTTTGATTTGGTGTTAAAGAAAATATATCACAAAATGCGACTTTCGCGCAAAATCTCGACACGAAGGAAACAGCGGTGCGTCCAGTAAGAGTTTTAAAGACATTCATATATTGATGCAACACCCAGTATTTCACGAGCTCATGGCTGGACAGTGGCCCAGGCAGAAGGGTTTACAGTGCCGAAACCCATCCCCGAAGGGTGCAAAAAATGGGGGTCGTACATGCTGCAGGTTCTTTCATTTCTCTGCATAACGTTTTTTTGTTGTGCAGCTTAGCGTTTCATTGCTTCATTATCCCTCTCATCGTCATTCTACCTGTGCATTTGGTTTAAAGCATGTTTTGTGTTTTCTTCCCACGATTTGACTGATTATAAACTTGTCTGCACCCATTAGTTCTCAATGTCTCGGCCCTGCTTAACTGGGGTATGAAATTCATTTGTCGCAGGTACAATGCTGGAATGAAGCCAGTGGCTGCAACTTCACCGCAGCTGCTTCAGACATCGCCCGGCACTATCAGCAGGACTGCGAATACCATGTGATCAACTGTCCCAAGTGCGCGAAAAGATGTGGTCCAGTGACCTGTATACTCATGTTAGGTCTTGCGACAGTCTGGCGGAGCTCAGCGCAGTGCGCGCGCACTTTGAAGACGAGGCTGGCGAACAAGAAAGCCTGGAAGGCTCCCCGCAGGCCACTGCTCCAACGCTTCATGATTCGTCGGCACAAGACAATCGGTACATCGTCTCGTTGTGCAGCCAAGTGAAAGCAATGAATGGAGAATTGGGTCGTGTACTCAGGGAGTACGCTCATGACGCGGTTGCTCTCAAGGCTGCCATGGAAGACCGAACGAATGAAATGAAACGAGAACTCGAGGCACTGTCGAGCTCGTACAACGACCGGCTGTGTGAACTCGAGCGGAATGTCACTGCCCTGAAGGACAGTCTTGATACCGAACGGAACCATACAAAGGAACAAATTAAGCGGGGCCAGAAAGTAGCTGCAGAGTTCAAGAAAAAGAGCGAGGGTCACGCGGCAGAGTTCACAGCTTTCAACAAAAAATTGCAAGTTCTTAATGCAAAGGTGGATCAACTGTGCGTTCGAACAAATCTGCATACTGGGGTCGTCGAAAGGTTTTCCAACTTTCTTAACGTCATTGAGGGTTTATTGAAGGAACAAATGGATGAAGCGGCAAGCCGCGGTGGCGTTGGAGGCTCGGTGGGCAATGCTGCTGTTGCCGTGCGGAACATTCTTGGTGCGGTTGAGAGCCGAGACATTTGGCCAAACCAGATCATCGAAGCGAAGCATGGACGGAATGTACCTGGAGAGCTCGACACTTTAAAGGTCCGCTTCGACACCCACGTGGACTCGATGCAAACAAGCCTTGAGGAACTTTCCGCCCAGAACAAGGTCATTAACGACAGACTCAACAGCCTGTGTAATAGCATTCATGTCCTTGAAGCTTGGAAAGATAGCACAGACCAGTCAGAAAGCCCACGCCAGAGCAAGGCGGCTTTCACCCAGGCTGTGGCTGAAAACGCAGCTTCGGAAGGGACACTGAGTAGCATTTTGACCATCGTACAGAAATTCGGAACAGGCATCAAGTCTCAGAGCTGGGTTCTCAAGGGTATCAAAGCGTTGAAGAAGAAGGCGACCAAGGCGGGAGAGGCTTGTCACATGAGCGAAAAGGTGTACCTGCGCGGCTACTGCGTGTCCCCCGGTGTCGTGATTAAGGAACAACGAGGCTCTCTCTGGCTTCACTTCTGTCTTCAGGTCCACAAGGGAGTGATGGACGATGACCTTCGGTGGCCGTTTGATCACGAGGCAAAGTTCAGCATCATTCACCCTAAAGATCATCAACAGCGAGAAATCCATGTCGACTGCCCAAACAGTGCATCGCTGATGGAGTCCAGGGGCAAACGTGTGATGAACTTTGCCACCTCCTCCTTCGACTTGTCTTTCCTGGAGAAAAAGGAATACATCAAGGACAACCAGCTGATCCTAAAGTTGGAGCTGCTGGCGAGCGGCTAGCGCTCCTAATTATGGGACACTTTCGATGGCCTAAATTGTCCTCTGCGGACGTACAAAGCTTTCCGTTTTACCTCAGACACCATTAATCTACTTCTATTTCCTTTTTGTCAAGCTTTGCGTTAGACCTTCACAAAACTGGACCTCCACGGACCTTCACAGACCTTCATAACGGGTTTTTTATGGGACATCCCAACTCTGGACATTTGGTCGTTGAGTCAGGGATATCACAAAGCAGGATGGTCACAGGAAAGGCCAGAGGTTTTTTTAACTCACCCGCATAAGTGATGCATCAGTTTCACACCATATCTTTTGTAGCAAGTGAGGTTGATTTGTGTACCTGGTTGGATGCTACTTTGGGGAAATAAAAACACCATCTTCTCATGGGGAACCCCGATGAGGATGTGAAGCATCATGGGGGTTTCGTGTGGTTCCATTGTTGAGTGATCTGGTGTTTAGTAGCGCCAGAGTGAATTCCGCGTCCGGGTCCACACCGGTGGCAAAAGCACGCAAGTACTGTTGTGTGCCGGTGAGTAGGCGGTGGTTCTCGAGGCGTCGAAACTCGTACATCATGTTCTTGTCGATGTTGTCGTCGCTGTGGTAGAATCGGTAGTCTCCGTCAGCGTTGGTGAGGTAAAGGTTGTTGACGTTGGTGCACCGGCTGAGAGCAACGTACACGCCCTCCTATTCGCAGCTTTGTTGTTGTTGTTCCTTCACTATATTGGCGCATACCCAAATCGGCCAAACATCAGTCGCTAATTCGAATGAGATTGCTGCCTAGGTGGATGATTCGAGGAAAAGTTAGAAAATTTTGAAAGCTTTTTTCTCCTTGTGTTCGAGGAATCGAGATTGGAAATTAGTCAATATTGAAACAAAATAAATAAATAAAGAAAGAAAGAAGAAGAAGGAGAAGAAGACGAAGAAGGAGGAGGAGAATAATAATAATAATAATAATAATAATAATAATAATAATAATAATAATAAAAAACAATTGCAATGGATACGTTTGGAGAGCTCTGGCGAGGTTCCAGAATAAGATACGAATTAGGTTGTGAATCTTTCGGAATTTTCTATGAAGCGCAGAAGAGCAGAACAAACATCCCGGCGGCCATATCCAGTTTCTGAAGCCCCAAATGATAAAAGAGCCGGCACTGATAATGCCAACCCCAGGCGATGAAGCGGCACCTCAAGGAGCTGACGTCTGAGGTTTGAAAATCGTCGACAGGACAAAATGAAATGGTCGACAGACTCTTCTTCATTACAGTAACTGCACATGGCAGACTGCGCCAGACGAGACCTGTGGAGGTATCTATTCAACTGGGGCACACGACATCGAAGGCTCGTTACTATCACCCCCAGGTCGCGTGAGGGGCACCAATTCGGTTTCCAGGAGAATTTTAGATGACAAAAATCTCGCAATGACAATAGGACTGATTCGTGCTGCCTTTGCAGTTTCAACAATCTACGGAACCTTGCGGCGGCTAATAGAGGTGTAGTCTCAATGACATCGACAACAGGCCCGGAGAGTGCTACCCTTTCCAGAGAATCTGCGGTTTCATTAAAAGTGATTCCCGCATGCCCAGGGACCCAAAGAAGGTCAACTTCAGTAATATGAGGTGGCAGAAGTGATCGAAACGTCCGTAGAAGAGGTGATTTGCCTGCTCCTTCCTCTTCTTCAGCGGCTCCCCTACGCGAAGATGATGACGGTGGTTGAGAGAGAGAAGAAACTTCAATGAGCAAAAATAAATTGTGGGGTGTCTCCCTAGTCCGGAAGTCCATGGGTTGTCCTGGCTCTGTCCGCTCGGTCAACCAAAATCATCTGGTCGTCGAGGCTCGAGCTGGACAACATGCTCTCCCACTGCTCACGGGAAGGGTTGGGAATGGGGGGAAGGTCGGGGTTTCGGTCGCACTCCCAGACGACGCGAAGCTATCTCGTGATGGATTCTTTAGTTGACCAATCCCTATTGGCATCCTGTCCCAATCACCAGCGGTGCCTGGCCAGGCATGCGCAGTGAGGATGCAGACGGCGGACAACAGTGCGGGATGCTCTGCTACACACATCGTTAATCAACCACGCTTCACCTCAGTGTACAATTTACACTGATTCGTCGGCAGCTGTACGAGAGCTTCAAAAAACTCTCACAACCAACGAACTTCTGCTAGAAATCCAGGACATAGTGGACAGTTATCCATGTCGTGTGCGCGTGTCATGGTGCCAACGGAATAGCCACCCCGCCATGCAGGCTGCAGATGCCGGAACACACCCCGTGCGTGTGCAATATCCAGCTCCTCTTGCACCTTCGTCGAACGCTGTTCGCCTTGCCAGTGAAAAAGAACGTCTACAGCGCACCGCGCACGCTCTCATAACCCCGCGCGGTACGGATCTCCCTGGCCGATTGTCTCGCCAAGATGACGTCCTTCTCAGACGTCTTCGCCTGGGAGTAGCCCTCACGTCAGCTGTGACGAGGTCCTGGCCACCTCAATACCATGCCCCGTTCAATTCCACGTGCCCGTTTTGCCCCGCTCCAGTTGACCAGGCTACAGCAGAGCACCTGGTGTGGAGTTGCCCTGCTCTGCGAAGCCTATGCGCTGTGCACATCGCCACCTGCGGCCCGCGCCCCGGACGTCCGCCAGACTTCATGGCGTGGATACAAGGTCCACATCATGGCCCCCTGCTCCGATTCCTTCGGGAAGCCGGAGTGTATCTGTACATTTAATTTCCCCTTATGCTGAATAGCAAACTTCCGCAATAAAAAAAACTCCCCCCACCTCCCCGAAGGGGATCGTGCGGAAATGCGAATGCATTGGGTGCACCGATGAGTGCGCTGCGGCAAGCAGTAACGAAGAGAGGCGTGCGCTCCACTGCATTTATATACATTTTCCGAGCGCAGCGAGCGGAGAGAGGGTACGCGGAGAGGAGAGAGAGACCTGCGCAACACGCCCGCCCCGCGCGCGAGCTCTCTCTCCCGCCGAGCTCCGCGATGCGAGCGCCCTCACACCTCCTAGCGCGCTCCTCCTCTCCACTCACTCTCCGCTACTCCGCCCGAGCTCCGCGATGCGAGCGCCCTCACACGCCCGAGCGCGCTCCTCCTCTCCCCTTGCCCTCCGCTACTCCCGCCCGAGCTACCACCTGCTCCGGTTGCTAGGCGCGCCACAGCTGTTGCTAGGGGCGAGGAGGAGCGCGGAGAGATAACACCTGTGGGCGCACGCCGACGGAGCACGACAACCCCCGACTAAGAAATGCATTCGCATGACGACGACGACGACGAAGGCAGAACTACGAGGCGTGCGCTCACGTGCGCTCGCGCTGGAGGAATGCAGGCGTACGACGACGGAGCACGACAACCCCCGACTAAGAAATGCATTCGCATTTAAAACGACAACTACAAGGGAGGGAGGGACACAGCCCCGAGCACGAGCTGAGAGCAACGTACATGCCTTCCTCTTCGCAGCTGTGTCTTCTTCTTCTTCACCGGTTCCCCTACGGGAAGATGACGACGGTGGTTGAACGCGAAGCTATCTTGTGATGAATTCTTTGGTTGGCCAATCCTTAGGGGCATCCTGTCACAATCATCATCAGCTGTGCCTGACCAGGCATGCGCAGTGGGGATGCGGACGGCGGACAACAACGACAACTACAAGGGAGGGAGGGACACAGCCCCGAGCATGAGCTGAGAGCAACGTATACGCCCTCCTATACGCAGCTTTGTCTTCTTCACCGGTTCCCCTACGGGAAGATGACGGCGGTGGTTGAACGCGAAGCTATCTCGGGATGTTTTCTTTGGTTGGCCAATCCCTAGGGGCATCCTGCCACAGCCATCATCAGCGGTGCCTGGCCAGGAATGCGCAGTGGGGGTGCGGACGGCGGGTAACAACGACAACGGCAAGGGAGGGAGGGACACAGCCCCTAGCATGAGATGCTCGCATCTAAAAAGTGTGTTGAGAGGCGAGATCGACGTTCTCCCTCTTTATTGTGGGGAAATAGGTTAACGCGCTGTTGTTTATTCCTGGGGGACATAATCAAGGCATTTAGCAAGGGTTTGTCGAAATAAAGACGCCAACGCGTGCAGTGCCGGACTAATTTTTTCAGCGGTTCCTTTGCCCTGTTTTGTCTATGTTTGTCAGCATAATTGTTGAGAAGGGGGGAAATGGAAATTATTTTATTCAAACTAATGCGTGTAAATATTAAATCTCATCTTAGAAGATGACGAAGCACAATGTTCGTTGCTTTGGGTTATCGTAGCTAAATTCCAATGATCTTGAAGGACTACTCATTGTTTTGGTGCGCCATCACAACCTTTTTAGCATTGCTTACCATATGTTCGGTAAAATGGGGCAGCTTCACAGAAGTAAGGCATTCTTCTGCAGATGTTATGCATGGGGAAGCACAACATACTCTTTCTTTCGTCGCAGGCGACAAATTCAAAAGACACGCCAAATGCACACGCTTACTTTGTTCTTCTGCAAACCTTAAACCGAATGTAACCCATTCTCTTCCTCATTCGCATGTGAGAATACATTTTGACACAACAAATTGGAGCCCTTCCATTTTGTAAGAGGACAGTCCTGCGAAGCTGTGCTGGTGCGATTGCTATCTTTGTGGTTAGTTATATGGCTGTCTGCCATGTTGAATTCTAAGCGTAGTGGCGTGATCTCTATGACACACAAAGAATATACGCAATTGGTGGGTAGAGGTAATGACCGCTTCTAGTGCGCCGCACAGGTGGCCATTGAAGAGCCCGTGGCAATGCGCAATGTCAGGCGGTAGGCAGGTGCCCCGCATAGCGAGGAGTACAAAGTAGAAGGGAAATTGGCACCGGAGGTGGAGCGGAGAATAAAGCTTTGCTGCAACTATACCCCGTCCCTTACACGGCCATTATGGTGGCCCTGGACGGCATGGGCGTTCTGGGGCACCTCGGGAGTTATGTGGGGGCTTTCCTGGCCAACCGGACCCTTCGAGTCAAGGTGGGCCGGGCCACCAGCATCCCACGAAACGTCAGCTCTGGGGTTCCCTAGGGGATTGTGCTCAGCCCATTGCTCTTCAACCTCGTCTTGGCTCCACTCCTGTACTGCATCCCAAATGGGCTTGCGTTTTCAGTGGGGATGGCATTCTATGCCGTCGACATCGCCATCTGGGCAGACGGACCAATGAGAAAACTTTCCAAGGTGAAGGCGTGCCTCCTGCAGGGGGTGCTATGGGCAGTCGCTGCTTTCCTGATAAGCCGCAGCCTACAGCTATTCGAGTCGAAAACGCAGGATTTGGTTTTCAAACCGAGGGGCTACAGGGCACGCAAGGCAACACCGCCGCTCACCTTGAACGGCCAGCCCCTTCCGTGGTGCACCAGCGCCAAGTGACCGAGGCTCCTGGTCGACTGCCAGTTGTCCTGGCTACCTGCCGTGAAGGCGCTCCGAGAATGTACAGCGAGGATCCAGCAGGGCATGCGGAGGTTGCTGGCACGTGGCCAGGCCTGCACGCACAGCGTGGCCATACGGGTGTTTCACGGGATGGTGAGATCCGCCGACCTCTATGATCTGCCTCTGGTGCAATTCGAGCCACGCCGGTGGGAGGAGCTGGAGCTGGAGCAACTCCGCGCCAACCGCCTTTGCCTCGGCCTTCCGAGCACATCTCCGGTGTCGGCGACGTACACGGAGGCAGGCTCCTGGCGTCTCAAGATGCGGGCACCACCACATCCACCACCTGCAGGACACATCGGACGGCGCGGCACTCCTCCAGCGGTACCACGTGAGCCAAATCGCGTTGCCGCTGCGGCCCCACCTGAAACCCCCCCACGC
Source organism: Haemaphysalis longicornis (assembly GCA_013339765.2). Lineage (NCBI taxonomy): Eukaryota > Metazoa > Arthropoda > Arachnida > Ixodida > Ixodidae > Haemaphysalis > Haemaphysalis longicornis. The sequence continues at coordinate 97,678,546 of CM023455.1, forward strand.
ACGGGACATGATACGCATCGCCACCAGACTGCCAAGGGCCGCAGCAAGAGTTCAACTCCACCCCAGGCCATTCACAAGAGTTGGCCACCTTGCTGAGGACGACGCTGCACTTGTACTTCTACAGCAGGGGACCCAGGTACGGGGTGCATTCATCCTGACTAACTCCCGTTCTGCCCTCGCGTCTTCGTGCCGCCTACCAACCAGCCGGCTCCAGCGACTACATAGCGCTGTCGCTGGCGGCCAAGCTCCATGCAGTGGAGCCCCAGGGGTGTCCAATGCGACTATACTGGCTGTCATTGCACGTGAGCATCATGGACATCAAGGTCGCAGACATGGCCTGGCCAAGGGTGCTGTTCATTGGCAGGGGTTCCAGTCATCCCGGGATGTGGTGTCATTCGACACTGTCATTCGACACCTGGCCCGAGTTGGGGACGTCATGCATCCAGATGCTTGAGTGGTGAGTGTCCAGGCTCCACGGGTCCTACCCGGCCGCATCAGCAGAAACACCCGGATCTCTCATGATTCACCTGCGGCTCAGTTGATGGCACGTGAGAGCCTGCCTGCACCACGATGGCTGCCGGGCGTGCCGCAACTGCGCCGATTACGCAGAGCCCGAGACGCTTGAGCTGAGTGCTCTTACCGCCAGCATGACACCACGAGAGATGAACTCCGGTCCACTCCAGCGACTCGGTGCACCATGTCACAGGCTGGAAGGCTTCTCGTTTTCCAAGGGATCAGGCGCTACCCGACGAGACGTCTTCCAGTACCTACTCAACTATTTGGTCGAGACCGTACTAGCGCAGCGTTTCTAGCCGTCGAGCGAGACGAACTTGACAAGACTGTCCCCCACTCTCCCCGCTCTCTCCTCTTTCTCCATTTCTCTCTCTTCGTATCCTTTGAAACCCCCTCCCTTTCCTCTGGATTGAGTTGTATGAGCAGGATCTCCCCGTTGAGTCAATATTATCCCAAGTTCTTTTCTCTTCCCTCCTTTCTTAATAAATCACCAGCACCCATAGATGGCCACACTTCACCGAGAACACACAATGTGGGAAAGCCAGCATACCAAGACCAAGTGCAAAACAATTACTTTAAAGTCGGCTTTAGTTCCAAACACGAATGCTTTGCGGGGAAGACCTTTTTCATGGTCAATATATGCTGTCGAGGCGACGAAAAGAAAATTAGAATGCTGGTGGACGAAAGCAGCGAGGGAAATATCGCTTAGGACAGTTCCCACCTGTAACAAAAAAGTATTTTGTGCCTAATAAGCTTTTTGTGCCAACGCTAAGCAGCGCTAGTATTGAACCAAGAGTATAAAACACAGGTATATTAGTCCTTTTTGGTAAGATGACATGTCTTCACCCCGCTAAAAGGGGAAATCAATAGCAATCATCATCATCATCATCATCATCATCATACGCAGCCCTATATCAAAATATGAAGTACTTGTAAGAACTCTTTTTTTTTACCAGGCAAGCTTACCTTGTCTAAGTGGACATACATCAATATCCACTTCGAAGAGACCAGACTGACAGGCAATATTTTGTTGCGAGGTCGGAATTTCTATAGAGCCACTCAACAAAGGGTTGCCATTAATTGCGGAGGATTTGTGATGGAACGGTTAGTGCACCGGTTTCTGACCCCCATGGTCCACTTCGAATCCGACAATTCACCCCTTGGAACTGCAGATTCCTGTACACTTGGTGTTGTTTCCTGAGCGATAAACGATGGTCCGTTTAACAATAGTGATAGCCGAGCATCCCTGCAGTTGCCGAAGAGCCAGTCAAAGAATATAGTGGTTTCCTTTTGTTTTCACGGGCAGTAACTGCAGCATATATTGCGCGGTGTTTTTCATTCCCGAGTAAATATTTCATCATACTGAGCTCCACGGTGGAGCCCTGTAGGTGACGGTTTTAGAGCGCAGCTCTTACGCACTCACTCTTGTGGGTTCGCGGCGTCCCTTACTGTCCGCTTCGTTGTAACCCCGAGAATGAGGAGGATTGCGAATACTGATCGAGGAGAAACGCGGCGGAGGAGGGTGTTGAGAAAGTGTGAGAGGGAGGGCTGCATGCTGAGGGTGCTGCGCTAGACGTGGCGGTGAAGCGACAAGAAGTAACGCAGAGTCGCGGCCGAGATCGTGTGTTCGCCGATGCCGTGATCACTTCCCGAGACGTAGGATGTGCTGCCCGAGCGGAGTAACAATGCCGCTGACGCCAGAACCCAGAGGTAAGTGGCACCGAAGCAGCAACTATGCACTGTCTCTGCGAAGACTCCGCAGTTCGCGATGCACTTAAATTTCTCATTAGAAAGTATTGTAATCGTCAGCCAATTTTTTAACTACGTGTATATCACGACTTCCTCGTGCGTTTTAGTGGATCAACGGTCAGGGCTTTCACCTAACGTACCCGTGAGGAGCAGTTGGAACACCATTAAAATGTAAACCTCGGTTCGGCACGTGAACCGAGTGCTCTGAAAGATGTCATAGATCAAAGATGTGATAATAGATCGCAGTTGAGAGTATAGTAATCGTCAGCCATTGTTTTGCCCTCTCTTTGTTGGTCACGCAGATTGGTGCCGTCCTACTTGTGCACCATTTTACAAAACTGTAATTCCCAAGTAAAAAACAACTTTCCCCTCCGAAATCCAAGGATTTTATCCATGCTTTAGGCTCGGCTCTCATGACCAGGTTGTTACAGCTCCTGACTGGAAACATGCAAAAGGAGCCTCTGAAAACAATGACTTCTCATGGCATCTTGAGAGTTAATTAAGTGTAACAGTACGAAAATCAACATTTTCCAATTTGTGGAAGCAGTTCAACCATGCTTAATTTCTGCCTGCGTGAAGAGGCTGTTTTTTTATTTCTTTCAACTGATGTGTTAACCTTACAGCTTATTATAAGCATGTTCTATGTGAGAAAGGCAAAATAAATAATGTAATGGTCGTTTCGGAAGAGATCAAAAGCACAGCAAAAGTAAGCAGAAATTATCTACTTGAAAAAACATTCATGATGAGATTATGTCCGAACGCTTCAAAAAGTCACACGAGGAAAGCAAGGCGCCTTAGTAATGTTTACACTGTAATATCACTTTCGTATGCGTGATACGTACCACTTTGATATCTTCAGTTATACGACATACACCACAATCTGTGGAGGGAGCTGTTCACCATACCTCACCAATACCAGATTTCTAATGTCATAAATTCTGATACGTTGCAGTAAGAAGTTTGTGAAAACCAATACACGATCGATATAAATTTTAGAGGGTCTACGCGCCGAGTTGCTATACCGGTGCCATCATGTGCTTCGTAGGGGAGGGCTCCCGGTCAATTTTAAATACCCTGGTATCTCTAAAGTGGGCCAAAATCTCGGCTTATGCACGTCTTTTTTTTGACAGCGAAGCTCTTGAGCAAATCATTAGTGTATGACGTCCGCAGTTAACAATACGAAGCAAATGCGGAGCGCACCGTAAGCGCGCGCTCCTTGCGGTGACCACCCGGCTGTTAAAAAAATTCAGAAAATGCCTAGCGCTCAGCGTCACCGCCGCACGTTTGTCAAGCCAAGCATACCCACTTAAGAAGACCAAGATTGGCAGAACAAGCCTCCAGCGCTCGCCATAATCGTGGACACATTCTTTACAGCTTTTACAGTTTACAGCTTTTGCAGCATCTAGCCGTGCATTTCTCATGGCGGCTCAAGGTTTTCAACTACGATTAACCCACTTCGAGAACTAGATTGGAAGCTTCGCTTCTTAGCACAGGGATACTGGTTCCATTTCCGCCTGCGGCGGTCGTTTTTAAGAGCAGAATTTTTAAGGTCAACCTTTGCAGCGGAGGATGGCCCGTTGCCTCGAAAAGAATGGTAAAACGCCTGCTTGAATGTCCAGCAACTGGTGGTGTCCTGGGCTGAGACAGCGCGGCCACCCGATGGTCTTTTGGGCAGAGGAAGCACTAACGTACCACCAGGGACAAAATATAGAGTTTTTCAACAACAACATCACGCAACCCAGGCTAGGTTGATCTACCTCCTTCCACATCCCCCTTGTTAGGCGTTACTTTAGGTTGCTCAAACATGGACCTAAATAACGTGCCAAGAAAAGTTCAGCTCACTGTGTTCAAGCTGCACGTGCTGGTTAATGTCGTTATACCGCAAAGCTGCACGTTAGGCCTAACTTCAGGCCGTTTTGTACCGCATCCTTTCGATGGGCCAAGAAATACCGGGGGATCCATAGAACTATCTGGTAATGTGGAGGTGAAAACCCAGTTGGACCTTCTGATGACCTGCCCTTTTACTTTCTCTTGAACTTTCCGGCCTGGCCTCTCAGATCAGCCCCCTGAACAGCACTATCCGAAGCACGTACCGCTCAGTCGCTCGCTATCGCCAGAAGCGTCCGGTTCGCCCGCCATTGGTACCTTCACTCTAATCACCTCTCAAGATAGTTCGTATTGCTCGTGGAGCGGCGGCATGCCCACCTTTGGCGCTGTTGTTTCCTTTTTTCTAGAGTTCCTCTGCATAGCTTCTGCAGGGAGCTAGCTGTATAGACGAACATTACCTTTTCCGGAGCGCCCTTTCTGGCTCACGCTCGCTCCGACCAGAAGTTTTTGTAGCACTGATTTTCTGCGCCTGACAACGCGCGTGCTTGAAGCATACATTCAGATATTCAAGCCTTTCCCATTGAAAACATCAACCTTATTGTATGTCAGCAGACGGGTGGCGGCAATGTCAAACGCATTGTACATCAAGCTGCGGGTATACCCGTCAATGTCGTTTGACGTGAAAGGTGAACGTTAGGCCTGACTTGAGGCCGTCGCATACCCGTGCCCCACCCCCGCCCTTCCCTTTGCAGCGCACACTCACAAGTCCAGTGCTCCGGACTTGTATATGTTAAGAGTGCTTGTATATGTGTGTGTTGTTATTCCATGCGAAATAAAATTGGAAGTTGCGCTCATCATGTTCTATCTATTCGTCCTCGTCTGTTGCGCAGACGTATTCCTTCAGGGAAGTCAAGAACCAACAATCCAGCAACCAAGTCCTATTACAACTTACTTAGTGTTTGTTTCAGGTACGAAATCAAGTCGTGGTGGCACTCGAATTTTCTTGAAAGCCTTGCAACAATATTTGAACGTTTTCAGCAAGATACCCTATGAAGGCACTGCCGAAAAGTGTAATGTCAGTTTTCCTTTCTTTCTTAATTTCTTTAATGATTCAAAAAGTGATTCATGCAGCATCGTTTGCTAGTATTCGACAAATGCGCACACGCAGAGGCAGAGGAGGTTTTTTTAAATTCATATTGCCTAGAGTTTCGTCAGCCTTATTTGTGTTTTTATAAACCTGCTCGTCTTTTTAAAGCACGTTTACACAAAACACAAGGCAAGGTTGAAATTGGCAGATTCAGTATTGAGAGACGACGGTTGGCGTGGCCGTTTATTCCAACACTCGGACCAAGGAAGAAGACCAAGTGGTGATGATGATTATTTACAGGTGATGATGATGCCGAGTCCATCGGGGCTAGCACTGATGATAGTGGATGATTATGGAGAAGCGCCGGCAACATAACACAAAGTACTGGGAGCGACATAATTTTCACTCCGCAAGCGGGAGTCGCCTCCTGGCCGCGAGTCAGTCGGTGGTGCGGCGGTTGAATGGCTTCAGCCGGGATACATGGACGATTTTAGTACCACGGCGACTGCGGTCTGTAGACGGAATTACCGGCGTGATACGATAGTTGACAGGAGAAGACTCTTCTAAGATTCGGTATGGGCCAAGAAAACGGTGGAAAAACTTCTCGCACAGTCCGGGAATGCGAACGGGTATCCATAGCAATACTTCATCCCGGGGCCGGAACCGCACAGAGCGATGGTTCACGTCGTAGCGGGTTTTCCGTTCGTGCTGCTGAATTTGCGTTCGACGTCGCGCGAGGTCTCGGCAGTGGGCGAGCCGCGAAACGTACTGCTCATGAGATGGTGCCTCAGCGTAGAAAAAACTTGATTGGAAAGAAATCAATGGGGAGCGGCCAAAGACTAGACAAAATGGTGAGTGTTTTTTTTTCCTTTGCGGAGTTGTAAGCTAAGGTTACTAAGGGTAGGATAACGTTCCAGTTGCGAGGATCAGGACTAATGTATATGGAGAGCATGTCCGACAGTGTTCGATGAAATCGCTCGGTCAGACCGTTCGTCTGGGGATGGTAGCTGGACGTTGTTTTGTGCGCCCTGTTCGAAGCATGCAGAAGCTCTTCAACCACGGTAGAGAGAAAAACCCTGCCGCGGTCGCTCAGATTGACGCGTGGTCCTCCATGGCGCAAAATAGTGTTGTGCAGATGAAGTCTGCCACTTCCGCGGTGGTGCCAGAGCGAATGGCCGCAGTTTCGGCGTATCTAGTCAAATGATCTACGGCCGTAACTATCCATCGGTATCCACATTGGGTCGCAGGTAGCGGTTCATACAAGTCGATGCCCACACTCTCAACGGGAGCTAAGGGACAAGGGAGAGGCTGCAGTAGTCCGGTGGGAGTAGTATTCGCACGTTTGCGGTGCTGGCAAGAGGCACACGAGCGGACGTACTTTGCCACAGCTGTGGAGAGGCCAGGACAAAGGTAGCGGCCGGCTGCGTATTCGCTCGTATGTTTTTGCGAATCCAAGATGCCCAGCGGTGGCCGCATCGTGATATTCCTCGAGGATACGACGTCGAAGTGGACCAGGTACGACAGGGACCCATTTGTTGCCATTAGGATGGCAATTTTGGCGGTAAAGGACACCATGGTGTATTTGAAACTTGGCGAGTCGACGACGCGCACGGCTGGTCGGAGGTGGCACACGACCATGATGGGGCGGCAGTATGCGTCTGCTCGCTGTAGCGAGGGCAGGTCACCGTGTCCAGCAGTGCTAGAGAAAGTTATGGGTGCCAAAGGGAAATCTTGGTGCCGGCTTTCCTGTAGAGCAGTCGATGGAGGAGATAATGGGCAACGAGACAGAGTGTCTGCTTCCGTATGCTTCTTTCCGGACTTATACGTCACGGAAAAGGCATATTGTTCGAGGCGGAGAACCCATCGACAAAGGGGCCCGGACAGGTTTTTCATGGAAGATAACCAGCATAGCGCATGGTGATCTGTGACCACTGTAAAGTGACGGCCATGGAGGTTGCGGGGGTCGCGACTTGCACGCGAACCCATTTCTGGCTAGCTTCCCATGGCGGCCGGCGTATGGCTCTCGCGTGACGAGAGCCATACGGGAGGGCGCCAGCGACCGGAGGGTTAGTTGTCGCCAGGGCGGAGGCGTTGACCCTTTTCCCCTATGCCTTACCCGAGAACCAGTTCTTCCTCCCAACTAGCGCCACCAAATGGCGAGGTCTGTTGAATTGTGGCTTGACGAGAGGACGGCCTCTTGTCTTGGGAATGTGGTAGCGCGCGGAAGTTTCGGCGCGCTGGTCAGGACCTGGGGAACGCGCCACAAATGGACGCTTCTGTGCGAGCTCGGAGACGACACCCGCGCTCACACGCGCGGCGCCCCGCTGCTCCTGTATTCCATCGGTGAGTCGGACCATCTCGATCTCTAGCGTTGTTTAATGCCTCGCTCCCAATGTTACCGTTATGGCCTACGATCAGTCTGTATGCAGTGAATTTTATTTGCCCGTTGCCATAAATGCTGCCATTGGTGTTTGTCCCTTGTCGCCCCTGCCTTTGTTTGCCTCCGCAAACAACGGACCCGTCCGCAGCCGGTGCTCGCAAGGCATGTTTGCGGAGCGCGATGGCTGCGGGGTGGGTAATATCTAGTGTGTGAAATGTAGAATCCCACAAGGTAAGGACGGAATTTTTGAACAGCCCAAACGATGGCAACGCATTCCTGTTCTGTAATAGAGTAATTCTTCTCGGTGGGTGTCAACGAATGACTAGCATAGGAAACGACCATCTCTTGGAGCTGAGCATCACTTTGAAGGAAAACAGCGCCAATTCCGTGGCCACTTGCGTCTGTGTGGAGGATAGTGGGCTTGCTTTCATCAAAGTGGCAGGGTACCGGGATAGACGTTAAGGCGGTTTTCAATGCCTCAAAGGATTGTTGGCACTCATTCGACCAAATGTAAGCTGTGCCGGACAGTAGGAGCAGGTTGAGGGGTGTCGCAAGAAATTGTGGCAAAGTTACGGACAAAGCGATGGAAATACGAGGCCAACCCAAGGAAACTCCGTAGATCTTTTTGTTGGCATGGACGCGGAAATCCGTCAACGACAATGATTTTGTCAGGGTCGGGTCGTATCCCGTCCTTGCTAACAACATGGCCGAGTACTTTGATAGTTTTGGTTACAAAACGACATTTTTTTAGTTGAGCTGAGCACCGAGTCCACCATTCGCAGAAAAGTTGTCGGGGCATTGCACAAACCGAACGGCATCACATTAAATTCGTATAGGCCGTAGGGAGTAGCAAACGCTGTCTTTTTCTTGTCGGACTCGTGGTTCGGTATCTGCCAGTAGCTAGAACGCAAGTCGAGGCTCGAAAAGTATTCGGCTCCTTCAAGGCAGACCAGGGCGTCCTCGATCCAGGGCATTGGATACACTTCCTTTCGGGTAATTTTGTTGAGGGCCCGATAATCTACACAAAAACGCACGGTACCATCCTTTTTCTCCACCAGGACGACTGGGAAAGACCAAGGACTAGATGAGGGCCGAATAACATTACGCTTCAGCATGTCGTTCACGTTCTCCTCAATTACTTGCCGTTCTGAAGGGGAGACTCGGTACGGGCGACGGTGAACAATAGTTGATCCTTGAGTTTTGATGCGATGCGTAGCTGCAGGGGTGCGAGGAAGAAAAGTTGAATGGGTGTCGAACGAGGCACGGTGATTGTGCAAAAGTTCCAGTACTGATGATTTCTGTGATGGGGTAAGGTCCGGACCGATGGTGACCGCAAGAGACGACTTAGAGGAAATGGTCACGGAATACACTTGCAGAGGAAAGAGTACCAGACGGAAGGATGGACACCTCGTCGGCAGAAACAGAAGCAATCACGCAGCCTTGCGGGTGCAGAACCGCTTCAGAAGTCGTATAACGTACAGGGATAAAGGCGTGCCCTCGGGAAAATCGCACCAGACAAGCGGCTACAGCAAAACCTCGGGGAAGGAGGCGGCCGCACGGGATGGCCAGCACATCGCCGTCAACGATTTCGTCAGCGGAAACTGAAAGGATGTGCTCTTGGCGGGCGGGCACAACGTGGTCGGTAAGTAGCGCCAGACGAGGCGTACTTGTTTCCGGGACAGCTGAGTGATTAACGTCTGTGATGCTAATAGCAGGAGTGTGGCAACAAATAACAGCGGAAATCGACGAAAGAAAGTTACAACCAAGAATAAGTTTATAGGGGCACTTCGAGATCACTCCACACTGAATTTGATGACACAGCCCATCGATAGAAACGCGTACTGTGCAGAAGGTAGAAGGTTGAATAGACGTGTCGTTCGCACCACGTAATAAATGGCCAGTGTACGGGGTTTGTCCCTTTCGTAGTCTCTTACAAAGATCAGCTCGAATAATAGAAATACTTGCTCCAGTGTCCACCAAAGCTTCGATATCGTTACCTTCAACTGATACTAACAACAGGTTCCGCGGGTGTTCTGGAGGAGTTGTTAATGTCCCGATAGATACAGTTTCCCCTCCAAAAACTGCATGGCTTAGTTTTCCGAGAGGTAGGCGGGGTTATGCACTACGGTGCGAAGCGGAGATACAGATCGTCGAAATGGTGACAGGGAACAACGTCACGACGTACGAGAATTGGTTGGGGACTCGGATGTGGCAGGAGGAGAGGACCGCCGTGGCGGAGATGGGTAACCTCTCTGGCGGTAGCCATAAGGAAGGTTTCTTCCGTCACGTTCGTACGCGTCGTAGCCACGTCCCTCATCAATTAAACGCCTCCTACAGAACCGCGAAATGTGCCCACGAATTCTGCAGTAGAAACGCACCGGCCGGTTGAAAGAGTGCTCAGGGGGCTGCGGTCGCCATGCTGGATAGTAAGGCTGCGGTCAAGAGACCGGGTTGAACGCTGCCACATAGCCAGGAACTAGTTGGGAGGGAACGGCTGCCACGGACAGAGGCGACCTCCCAGCCACTTCGGAATAGAATGGCGTGACTGGAGGAGCGGTAAGATTGGAGGGCATTCTTCCGTGAGTAGACGCGGCAAGCTCCTCTCTAATGAGCTCTCGCAGGTTAGGTGTAGCCGAGTAGTGACTGGTAGCAGAAACATGCACAGAGGTGCGGCCGTCAAGTTCTTCCCGTATCAGTTCGCGTATTAGCTCGGAGGTCCTCATCACCCCCATTTCAGGCCACGGTATCCTGCTGGAGACGGATCGACTTAAGGTCGTCTAGGCGTTGGCCCGTTGTCCTCACATCCAAAACGGTAGTTGGAATTTTGAAGTGCCAGGGCATTAAAGGCGAACTGGCCGATAACTTTCAATATGTGGCTCACGCGATCAGCCGCCGTCATATCTTAGTTGACCTTTCGGCACAGGGGCACAACATCTTCACTGTACGACGAGTATGTCTCACAAGGATGTTGGACTCGCCCCTCCAGCTTTTTTTTCACGATGTCTGAGCAGGCCGAGGAAAAGCCAAAAATCTGGCGCAGCTGCGTGGTGAAGTCGGACCAGTCATTAATATGGTGCGCATTGTTCAGGAACCACGTTTTGGCTACTTCGTTCAGGGACCACGACACGTTTTCAATATTCGCGTGGTCGTCCCACCTGTTAAAAGCAGTGACGCGTGCGAAGGTATCAAGCCACTCGTCAACGTCCGCACTACGAAGGCCACAGAACATCGGTGGATCCCGCTGGCGGCTGGTGACGAAGTACGGTGGGACGGCGGCTGAGCCCGCACCGCCGGTTCCGCTGGCGCGTTCCGCTGTCATAGGCATGGCATCTCGCGGTAAGGGACGACCCGAACGGAGTTCCAGATGTGCACTCAGAGATGGAGGACAAGGGATCAAGACGCACGCTTCACCACTTGATAGACGACGGTGGGCATGGCCGCTTATTCCAACACTCGGGACAAGGATGAAGATCAAGCAGTAATGATGATTATTTACTGGTGATGATGATGCCGAGCCCATTGGGGCTAGCACTGATGATAGTGGGTGATTATGGAGAAGCACCGGTAACATAACCTAAAGTACTGGGAGCGTAGTCACAGGATCTCACAATATTGTTAAAAAATTGATACTACTCCTATTAAACTACTATGTAATTGTCGAAAGGCAAATAGAACGCAAATAATGCTTGACTTTCAACTAATTGGAATTTTTTGATTTTCTGCTACGTTTAGTACCTATTCGCGCAATTTACGGCATTACTATCAACAGCAGTGGTCTGAACTGATGCAAAGAACAGTCTATCTTTGGAATACCCTACCGTCACTTTCATGCCCTCCGCGACGAGAATCAAGCACTCCAGGCACTTCGTTTGAGTTTACATCATAGCAGGAGTTCAAGCCTCTTCCTCAGCTGGTCGTTTAGCCTTCACGCTCGAGGTAGCCAAATAAAAAAAGAATACGTATCAAAGGGCACGGAAACCATGTCGTCCTTCTCTTCGGCCCCCGCACTGCGAGCACTGTCGATGCCCACTTCGCGCACTCCAGGTTTGTCTGGGTGTATGCCGTCCTGTTCGATCTCTCCGTCGAACGGCCACTGGGGAGAGTCGTCCATTTCTGCTTCGTGGAGCTCGAGGCTGAAATGCATCCACACGAATCTATCGTGCTTCATGAAGGAGAGAGAGAGAGAGAGAGAGAGAGAGAGAGAGGGGGGGAGAGAGAGAGACTAAACTTTATTTCGAGGAATATCAGTGATTATGCATCATGAAAGCGATGCCGGTGGTTAGATCGCCTTGATGGCTGTCAGCGTGAACTGATCAGCGACCTCGGCAGCCCTGGCGACCAAGCGGGCCTGTAGGTCCGGGTCCGAGCTGCGCAGCGCGGCCTCCCACCGTTCCTCGGAAAATATTTCTGGAAAGGGGTTTTTCGGGCAAGCCCAGATGGTGGGGTATTGTGTGGCATGACCGCCACATAAGCAGCAGGCCGAAGTAGGGAACAGATTTGGGTGGATGTGCGTCAGGACGGCGGGGTTTGGAAAGGTGCCTGTCTGAAGAAGTCGCCACGTGAGGCGGCCGTCCTGCTGCAGGACGAGCTGAGCAGCTATCTGCATCTCTTCACGGACGGCTCCGTCAAGCACAGCACGTGCGAGGGGGCGGCTGCGTGCGTGGTGCCTGAGCTGGGAGCCAGCCGGAGCTGCCGCCTGCCCTTCCACACTTCCTCCACACGGGCGGAGCTGGCAGCGCTGCACCTGGCCGCCGACCTCCTCCTCGAAAGGGGGCCTCATAACCACCCCGGGGCGGTCATCCTCACGGACTCCAGGACTGCCCTGCTGCGGCTGCACGCGGCCGATCAACCCACCAACAGCAGCGGCTACCCGGAGCGCTCCCTTGCAATCAAGCTGCGCACTGTGGCCTCCCGAGGCTGCGACCTGCGGCTCCACTGGCTGCCGGGCCACAGTGGCATCCGGGGCAACGAAGACGCCGACGCCCGCGCCAGGGAGGCCCACCAGGAGGGCACCCCAGTCTCCGAAGACGTCACCACGTTCGACGAGGCCCGCACTGCCCTGGCCCGCATGGTGCAGACGATGCACCCCAACCCTCGGGTCGTGAGCGGCCTGGCGCCCAGACCGTTGCCCGCACGCATCAGCAGGGACGCCCGCTGCCTGCTTCTCCGCATGCGGCTGAACTGCTGCAATGTGGCGGAGCGTCTGCACCGACACGGCCGCAAGGACTCCCCTACATGTGCGGACTGTTCCGAACTGGAGACGCTCGAGCACCTACTCTGCTTCTGCCCCCACCACGCGGGCCCGAGAGCAGAGCTCCACCGAGCGCGCCAGCGTCGAGGCCTTCCCAGCGCCGACATGGAGGACCTTCTGTTCCCGAAGGGACCTGCGGCAACCCAACGGGAAGTGTTCACTTATCTGCTTCACTTCCTGGAGACGACCGGCCTCACGCAGCGGCTGTAGCCCGGAGTGCAGTGATTGACTGGTGTGCCCGGACTGACAGCGTTCTAGGACTGACAGCTCTCTTTATACCTTTCTCTCCCTCTCTCTCTCTTTCTACTTTATCCTATCACTCCCCCTCTACTTCCCTAGCCCTGCACTGGGTTGTATGCAGGTGAGCTCCCTGCCGAGCTCAAAATATCCCCAGTGAATTTCCTTTCATTTTCCCGTCGCAAACCACAACCACCACCCAGTCGCCACGTGTGAGCCTTAGAATTGCCTAAAGTTTTGTCCGCCGGAGGGAGATTCCTGGCGATATGTGGTATCCGCAGAGGTAAACTGGATCGTTCGTGTAATCAGCTTTCCCCGTCTGGCGAAAAAGACGCCAGTTGACTTTCCTGCGCCTTCTCCCGGCACCATGCTTCGCCCGACAGTGAGGTCATTTGCTTTGCATGCCAAGCCGTTGCGATCTCCCATAACGTTTTTGTCCTCTACCGCTTTCCTGAGTACGCGAAAACTATGTGACAGTTCCTGGAGCCTTCTGGCTTGCGAATCGTTCTGGGCGGAAATTAGCTTCATACCGGTCCTCACCTAATCTATCTGTTTCTCACACCTCGCCTCGAAATCTTTTCTTTCTGCCGCACAGTGCCTCACTTGCGGGTGTGCGAACCGAAGCCACACTGACCGCGCCACAAGTACGGCAAAGCTCGACAAAGACACACTTTGCAGACATCCAGTGCAGAACGCCAAATAAACAAACCACACCGCCAGGTTTATACCACTGTTTAGCGGAAGCGCACACGAGATTTTGAAGCTAAATTGGGGAACGTAGCTTCACTGGCTCACGGGTCGCTCTCGCTAGCATCGCAATCGCTGCCAGCCGAAAGAAAGGCGCAGCAAAATACGAATAGCTCAAACAGCGGCGGTGAGATGAGTGCCGGTAAGAGAACAGGATACAAGCGCTTGCTCCCGTAACCAGAGCCCGGAAGGAAAGAAAAAGCCAAAATTCTACAGTGGGCTCGCTCTGCCTAATCGAACGATTGGCGGCCCGTAATCTCCACCCAACCCCCATTATCCTTGTTTTTTCCCGGCCGAGCCCCAGCGCCACCTATGAGAAGGAGCGGTCATGGCGGCCCCGAGTGAGCCCCCCCTTATGTGTTCCTTTTTTGCCTCAAATATGCCAAATGTTTTCGTTTTTCTCCACACCGTTAAAAAGTATGAATGATGGCGCCAGATTTAGTGGTTTAGAAAGGCTTTGTTTATACAGGGAACTTCCGTTAAGACTGACTCGAAAGAACCGTGATAATTAGTTCGTCTTGTCAGAAGCGCCCCCGCCCCCCCAAAAAGAATCGGTACCACGCCCAGGTGCATGCGAATTTATTACTTGTAGAGGGTGGATAAGGTAGACTTGCAATGGAGTAAAAAAATTCGCGCCAATCCACCCTGTGAATGTGGTTGGAAAGCAAAGCTGTAAATGGCACCCACTACCCACTATGCGATGTTCCTTAAATTCACTCACGTCGCTCTGCAAATAGTGAAACCAGAGAGCAGTGAAATGCACTTAAGTACACCATTTATTACTTCGAAGAGATATTCTTGGTAAGGTTAAATCAATGATGATGCATGAAGGGTGGTTGGTTGAGTTGTATTGGTGTAGCACATGAGTGGAAACGTTTTTATAAAATTAACAAAAGCTCAAACCCGGTGTTTGACGATCTCACTTCTCCATCTCAGCCGCCGCGGACGGAGGCGACGAGATCTGTGGCCGAGATGGTGGAGGAGGATGAGAAGGAGGAGGAGCAGGGGATCAGGATGAGAAGGAGGAAGTACTTTTGTTCAGATTTCTGAACTGCCCAGACTGCGGCCTAGGGGAGTGGTTCCTTCTTCACTGGAGCCTAAATGTGCTCTGTCGCCGCTCTGTCGCTCTGTCGCCGCTCTGTGCTCTGCCGCCACCGCCACGAACTGCAGCTGGGTAGGCAGAGAGGGGCTGGACAGCAGCATCTCCCAGTGCTCTTGTTGGGTAGTTGACGGGAAGAGAGGAGGGTGCTCAGGGCTAAAGTCGCACACCCCGATTATGTGGTGGAGTGTTCCTGGTTTTGAGCAATATTTACATTCAACGTCGTAGCGATTCAGGTGCATTAAGTGAACGTCGGGTGGAGGAAGGAGCCGGGTTGTATGTGCCGTAGAGTAGTTTGTTTTTTCTGGTAAGGTCAGGGTAAGGCGAAGGTAGGGTCTGTCTCTGAAGGCGATAACGCTGGGTTATATCCCTGAACGAGGCAAGCGGGTGACTCTCCTCGCGCTGCTCCATAGCACGGAGGTAAACGCGCGGGCTTGTTGGTGGGCGTATACGTTGCCCTCCATGGAAGCGTGAGTGGGTGTCCAGATGAGCTGAATGTAACCGTTTGGGGAGTGGGCTTTTAGCACACGCAGTGCACATCGGGACACCCAATCCCACTGGTAATTACGATATGGCTACTACCTTCGGTTACTACCTTCCGAACCCCTGGTTGAGTGAGAGCCAAGGCGATGGCTGCCTCTTCTGCTGCCATCATGTCTTGGGTCTCGAGTGAGGCACACGCAAGGAGGTTGGTTCATGAGGTAACCACGATGACGGCGTACTACTGCCCTTGATGTTGGAAGGCGTTTGTGTAGATAACTGCATGATCCCCACCGAGGGTGGTGTTGAGCACTTGAGCCCGTGCTTGTCGGTGACCCTCGTCGTCTCAGGGGTTCATATTTCTAAACAAAGGGAGCATCTTTAGTTCTTGTCGACAAGGCTGCAGGAGTACATCAAGCGGAGTGACATTCTGTGCTGCTCAGCCAATCTGGTGAAGGATGCGGCGACCCACCGCAGTTCTGCTCATTTGGAGCTTCTGGTTAGAAAGATGGCCCTCCATGAGCTCTTCCACCGTGTTGTGAAGCCCGGTGCTAAGCAGCCTCTCTGTGGACACGTTCATGGGAAGGCCAATGTCCTGCTCAACTGCCTTTCTAATCATTATATAAAGCATGTTTATGTCCTCCTTGTGAGAAGAAGACAGGGGGTTGACGCAAGGGATTCTCGAGAGGAAAAAAGCTTGAATAATCGAAAGATATCGGATTCCTTGAGGCCACGCTTCTTGGTGGCTATTCACCTGATCATGTGTAGAATTTGATTGATGCTGTTTTTGAGGCGCTTCAAGGATACGTCACTCTTAAGTGTTGGCCTGAAGATGTAGGCTCAGGATCTTGATGCTGGGGCTTGGAATGATGGCCTGGCCATCAAGGAGTATTTGAATGTGTTTCTTGTTGTGTCGTTTAGCGTGAGGGCGGACGACAAGGACTTGTGATTTTTATGTGAACACTAAAGGCCACAGGCTTTAGCACATTGGCGTACTGGAAGTGAGATGTCATGCGTTGGTGTGAGCTTCGTTTAATTTTTGTAACCCCTAGAACACGCGCAAGGTGCGCACAGGGCCGCTAGATGTGCCGTGGACGGAGCGCACAGCGGCGCTAGGTCGAGTGGCGCTATCACGTGGAATTCAGCGAGAATGCAGGAGGTGAACTCGTAGATGTGCTTGATGAGTCCACCACCTGTCTTCCCCGTCTCCGTGTGGGCTCGTAGCTAAATCGGTAAGACAACGGGCTCTCGCTTTGTTACGCTACTAGATCCAGGTTCGATTCCTGGCGGTGCCAGTGAATTCTTTTATTTTTTCGTGGGAGTTTTCTGTTGACACCAACGGTCGCAAAAGAACCCTTTGGGGGGTAGAGGTAAAAAGCTTTGCTTTAAAAGACAAATAATCGTTTATTTGAGTGTGCCGCTTGATAGAAGATTACCTTCAATTGCCCTTACCTGTTTTATGCAGACCAAGTGGCGGCGGAGAGCGTACATCCGCTACCTCAAGAGACAGCGCAGCGGAGAGAGACGGAACACCTCGCTTTTTCGGCGGTGACGCTATGGGGTTCACGACATGAACCGACGCCAACTCAATTGCGCCCCATAGGCCGGCAGGCTCATTCACGAGTGCACTCACGCACCCCACCCCTCACCACTCATGAGCCTAGCCATCGTTTTGGAATGGCGAGTGTGAGTGCGAGAGAGTGCGAGCCCCACGCGCAGTGAGCCCCGCTCACCATTCGCGAGTGCGACCGACACTTGCGGCGAGCCCCACTCACCCGTTGCGAGTGAAAAGCAACTCGCGGGGAGTGCGAGTGCCACTTGCGGTGAGCCCTGCTCACCACTCGCGAGTGCACTAGCGCTACTGCCGCCATTTGCGGGGTTTACCGCGGCGAGCGCCACTATTGCGCTTGTACTCGCCGTTCGCTATTCGTCGCAGGAGCCGCTCGCTGTGGTGGTTATTGTACCGTAAGCTACACTGGCCGAGGTTGAGCAGTTTCGCGTGTGCAGTGAAGGGCCGTTCTGCGCAAGCGCGAGGGACATTGCATTTGATTAGATTGGATTGGCTTCGCTCGGCTTGGATTAAAGTGGATTGTGTTGGATTGTGTTGCGTCATAGCCGTGGCAGACGCACTGGTGCCGACGCGTGCCCTGGGGTGAGCATCGATTGCGCAGTAGCCAAGTCTGACGCTGCACCGGAGCCGCTTGATAGCCGTTTCGCGTGGCTCGTGAAGAGCCGTGCTGAGCATGCCCGAGGAGCAGTGACTGGACTGGACTGGACTGGATTAGACTGAATTGGACTGGACTGGACTGGACTGGACTAACCTGGACTGGGGAACCTTAGATCACACTACATATATCCTGGCATAGCAGAGCTAAGCCACTACTAATTTTAAAGGCGGGACTGCATTTAGCTCTGGAAACATGTCACTGAACTCCTGCTACGGGGAACCCTAGAATTATTTCTCTGGTGGCGTGTTGATTTATGAATATGATTTCGATGGCCTTCTGATGGCGTAATGCACTAATACTGTTAGGATTCGTGACTCATGAAGGATCTGCTGGCCACGCTCGCGTGCGAGGGCAGACAACGAGCGAGCGCGGGCGGGTGCGAGTGGTGACGGCGAATGATGAGTGCGAGTAGTGATGGCGAGTGGTGAGCGTAAGCGCGCGTGCGTGCGAGTGGTGGAGGGGGGCTCGCACGCACGCGCGCTTACGTAGTGAGCGTGAGCGCGAGTTGAGTGGCGCCAAGTTTTGCCGAGGTATGATGCTCCAGCTGAGTAACGACAGTTACCAGAAGAGCTGCTACGTTCGGGAACAGGAAGTCCCCGTCGTCGCTTTTTAAATGCGAATGCATTTATTAGTCGGGGGTTGTCTTGCGTCCATCGAGCGGCGTGCGCCTGCATTCCTCCAGCGCGAGCGCACGTGAGCGCGCGCCTCGTAGTTCTGCCTTCGTCGTCGTCGTAAATGCGAATGCAGTTCTTAGTCGGTGGTTGTCGTGCTCCGTCGGCACACGTGCGCCCGCAGGTGTTATCTCTCCGCGCTCAATGCCGAACGCATGCGCTTGAAGCGAGCTGTACTACGTACTTTGCTCGAAGCGGCAAGGACGGCGAGTACTGCGGTGTTAGTCTCGTGTCTAACGTGTATGGGAACTTGATATCGCACGCCGTTGCCACGTCTCCCGTTCGAGACACGTCTCCGTACAAGGACTTGTACACCCTTGCCTACACCGGAGACGGAGTCTTTGTGGTGACCGTGTACCTCGCGCCCAACCTCACTCGAGACGCCGTTGCCGCGCAGCTGGACGCGGCTATGGAAAGTGTGCGCGTGCGCTCCAAACCCTCTTGGTGACTTGGTCTTGGTTGGCGACTTCAACGTTGACGTGCGCAAGAAGAGTGGCGAGTGGCTGGTCGAGTACATGCAGACCAGGCACTCTATGCATTGTCTCTCTGCCGGCTTCGACACGTGCCCCACTACCATTCACGGGAGTTGCATTGATCTGGTCTTTACGCGAAATAGCTGTGACGCGCGTATGCTTCTCAAAGACCCTTTGACCGTGCACTTCAGCGATCACAAGGCAGTGATTGTGGCCGTCAGGTACAACGATAACACAAACAGGTGCTGATGAATAAATGATTACGTTCACACTCTCGTCATTAATTACGCCATTACTCGCAACACACTCATCGGTGCACCCAATGCATTCGCATTTCTGCACGATTCCCTTCGGGGAGGTGCGGGGGAATTTTTTTTACTTTTTTGTCGTCCTAGTTCAGCTACTCTCTCCTCCAGACTACAGCGGCCACAAAAGTATTCCTCGCTCTTTTTTTGTTTTGCTTCGCCGCTGGCTCCGCGGGTTGAAGGGTGGGAGAAGTGGTATACTCGGTGACGACTTAAGAACGGCACCGGAAGTTGCCGCTGTGCCTTATCACCGTAGCCGGATGTTTCTCCGCGCGGCGCAAGTAGGGCGTTACTGGGAATATTTTGAACATGGCGTGAGCCATTCCCGTGATTTTTTGGACTTAATATGCTTATAAACGACTCCAGTGACGACAAACAAACTGCGTGAGACAAGGCAGGCGATATCACGCATTCATAGCGAACCCCGTTCAAAACGCACGCGCACTGACGTCACGGGTCCGGCGCTTTGGCGGAGTGATACACGACATGAGGTGGTGCCGTTCTTGAGTTGTAACCGAGTATAGCCATATTCATGTGTCCTTTATCCTCGCTTCTTGCCTTCCTTCGTGGAGGGAATTCGCTTCGCGCGGTTACTTTCTCTTACTTTTCTTTCCCTCTGACCACATGACTGTCCCTCCGCACCCCGCCAGGACCGCCACGTTCGCTACCCAGAATCACCAGCAGTGGTGGTCACCGCGAAAGTTGTTCGTCTTAACCGAAGAATACGTGCAAGGCTGTACGTTTAAGGAAGATTTTTTTTGCATTGGGTCTATGGACAACCAAACGTTTCCACGTTGTTCGTCATCAGCGAGAATTCGTCATAACCGAGTTCGTAATAACGGGAGTTCACTGCATAAACTTATTTCAGAATTTTTGTCCGTGTGGCTGAATTGAGGAAAAGACGCAGACCGACAGGCCAAGATTTTCGGGTACGTAGCCTAAGAAGGCTTCACAAGAGAGCGTGCCAGAACGTACGATGTTTATTAGAACGAACTCTCGCCGAGTACCACGCAAATGTTCCACAGACAGAAAGGACAATATTGAACGTTCCTCCAACATAGAGTCGGTACCGGGTTGCTTTGGCCATTAAACACCCACCTTTTTATGCTAACATCCAACTCGGAAAACACAGTAATCAGACTTATAGAAAAAGCATCACTGTGAAAGCGAGACATCCCTTTTGCCAATGAACTAAAAAGAAAAACCCTTGTGCCCTTTTATGGGACCATCTTAGAGCACTGCTTTTGTGCTAGCTGAAGCAACAACCGCATGTCTATATAAAAAGTGGATATATGGTACCGTTCCTTGGTATTGTGAAGAAAAAAAAGTGTAAATGAACGATGTCCTAGGTAACTTAAGCTCATGTAGATCCCCAGCGGAGAAACCAGTCCACTTGAAGATGTCCGAAATTAGAATGGCTAGCGGCTCGCCAGCAGCTCCAACTTTAAGATCAGCTGGTCGTCCTCGATGTATTCCTTTTTTTCCAGGAAAGACAAGCAAAAGGAAGATGTGTCAAAGTTCATCACAGGTTTGTCCCCGGATTCTGTCAGGGATGCACTGTTTGGGTGGTCAATATGGATTTCGTGCCGTTGATATGTGGGGTGAATGATGCTGAACATGACCTCGTGATCGAACGGCCACCGAAGGTCATCGTCCATCACTCCCTTGTGGACCTGAAGGCAGAAGCGAAGCCAGAAAGAGCCTCGTTGTGCCTTAATCACGACGCCGGGGGACACGCAGTAGCCGCGCAGGTACACGCTTTCGCTCATGTGACAAGCCTCTCCCGCCTTGGTCGCCTTCTTCTTCAGCGCTTTCAGCCCCTTGAGAACCCAGCTGTGAGACCTGATGTTTATACCGAAGTTCCGTACGATGGTCAATATGCTACTCAGTGCCCCCTCCGCGGGTGCATTTTCAGTGGCAAACGCGCTGCATCCCGCCTTGCTCCGGTTTTCACTTGCTGATTTGTCTGCGCTATCTTTCCAAGCTTGAAGGAGATCAATGCTACTAGAGAGGTTGTTGAGTCTTTCGGTTATGAGCTTGTTATGGGCGAGAAGTTCCTCAACGCTTGCTTGCACTGCGGACGGCTGGGTCTCCGAGCATGATTTTAAAGTTTTGGAATCTCCAGCTCCATTTTCCCCAGCAAGAATATCCCGCCCGGCGACAGCAGCGCTGCCTGACGAGCCTCCACCGCTGTCCCGGCTTGCTGTTTCATCCATTTGTTTCTTCATTGCACCTTCAACGACATTCAAACGGTAGGAAAAGCTTTCGACTACCCCAGCATGCAGATTTGTTCGAACGCACAGTTCATCGACCTTCGCATTCAGAAGTTCCAATTTTTTGTTCAAAGCCCCGAACTCTGCCGCATGACCCTCGCTGTTTTTCTTGAACTCTGCAGCTACTTTCTGGTCCCTATTAATTTGCTCCTTTGTATGGTTCCGCTCGGTATCAAGAATGTCCTTCAGGGCAGTGACATTCTGCTCAAGTTCGCACAGCCGATCGTTGTGCGAGCTTGACAGTGCCTCGAGTTCTCGTCTCATTTCATTTGTTCGTTCTTCCATCAAAGCCTTGAGAGCAGCCGCATCTTGAGCGTACTCCCCGAGTACACGGCCCAATTCTCCCTTCATTGCGTTCTCTTGGCTCTTCGAAGAGGCAATGGACGAATTGTCTTGTGCGGAGATATCTTGAAGCGCTCGACCAGTGCTCTGCGAGGAGGCTTCCAGGCTTTTCCGTTCGTCAACATCGTGGTCAAAGTGCACGCGCGCTGTTCTGGGCTCCGCGAGACTGTTGCAAGACCTGAGATGAGTATACAGGTCACCGGACCGGATCTTTACCGAGCACTTGGGACAGTTGATAATGTGGAATTCGCAGTCCTCCTGAAAGTGTCTGGTGATGTCTGAAGCCGCTGCAGTGACGTTGCAACCATTGGCTTCATTCCAGCATTTTACCTGCGACAAGAAAATTTCATACCCCAGGTAAGCAGGACTGAGACACTTAAAACTAGTGGGTTCAGACGCGTTGGCAACAGTCAAAGAATGGAAAAACAATAAAAGGTGCTTTAAACCAATGGCACAGGTTGAATGAAGCAATTAAGAGATAAGGAACCTGCAGCCTGTTCGACCCCTTTTTTTCGGATAGAATCCACTCGAAGCCCTTCGGGGTGGGCTTTGCGCGCTGTGATAACGTCTGCCTGTGCCACTGTCCAGGCCGAAGGCGAAAAGGGCAAATGCCCGTGTGTTCGAGATTTCGGCGCATGTTAAACATCCCCATGTGGTCGAAAATTATTTCGGAGCCCTCAACTACGGCGCGCCTCATCGTCTGTGTAGCGTCGGCGCGTTAAACATCGAAATCAATCAATCAATCAATCAATCAATCAATCAATCAATCCAGGCCGGAGTCCGGAAACAACAGGGTGTTACATCAATAAATAAACGCCTTTAAAAATTTTTCCTGAGCAAACTGCTGTTCCGTTTGGGCACAGAACTTTAAAAGCCTGTCGCATTTTGTAATCCATTTTGTTTAACATTAAAACAATGACGTCATTTACCTGCTAACATAGAAAATAATTAAAAAAATTCCCCCGCATTTCCCCGAGGGGGAGAATGTGAAAGTGCGAATGCACGGTTGTCGGCCCGCTTGCGGCGCTTGCGCTCGGCCCCCCGCAGCCCACCGCCTCGCCGCCTTCTCTTCCATCTCTTCCATCGGGTTTGTAGTATCACGTGTACACCACGCAGTTATCAAGCCGCTATAACGCCGCTGAGTCGCCAACGCACGCCGCTGACGACGTAGTTTGAATGCGTTAAAGATATAAGGCGCGTCTAACACTGATATCACCGTCGCGTCCCTGGCTTGGTCGGTAGAGCGTTGCGCTGCGGCCGCAAAGTCCTCGGATCGAAACCTGGCGCCGGATGCTGTTTCTTTTTCAAATATAGAGGAGCACTGCGGACGCCAACGCCGCCGGCGGTGGATGGTTTGGGGTCGCTTATAAAGTGCATTAAAAGGATTTTCACGTACGTGAAAATGGCGGCCCCTTTGGACGTTCATGCAGACCTCGCAACGGCAGCGCCATCTACATCGTGTGAACGAAACGCGCGATGGCGGTTCACGGTAAGGAGCGAAATGAGGCGGCACACGACCAGAAAACATTCTTCGTCGATTGTTTATGATGGCCAAAAATAGTTGCACAAGCCTTCATACGAAGCATAGTCAAACAGGCCCACGGGTAGTCGTTATACCAATACCTATAAGGTTGAGTCTCCTGCCACGCGCGTGGCACGAGCTGCGCCCCCCTGGCAACAGCTGCTGTCACGCAGAAGTGACGTCAAGCTAAAGTAATCACATGACTTCCTGTGACGTCACAAAACAAACGTCATATTTACGTCATTTGATCATGCCAGTTTTTTGTGTTAACGACGACGGCAGCCGGGTGTTCGCACCATGTGTCCCGATGTTCTCCGCCCGTGGTTCGAATGGCGGGCCTGACGCATCGTTACGTCCTTATCTCCCTGTACAGCGGCTGCCTCGCGGCGCTTTTTTCTTGTTGGGAGGTGTGCTTGTAATTATTTAGATTGGGTATTTGGGTATTTTTTGTGAACTTGCTGTTGCACGTCTTGGTAAGCCTAACGCATTGTTTTCTGCACGCTGCTTCGCCCCGCTTTTTACATGCTCCTAGAACTGCACTGTTGTCGTTTAATATTTTGTAAGCTTCACGTTGTTATGCAGTTCGCGTGCTATCGGCTTTACGCGCCTGCATTTGTTGTCTACTTGTGCCTGGCTTCTCCATGCCAAGCCTTGTGTTCTGATTCTGGAGTGGTGGCTCAATTATAAAACGTGAGGATCAGTATTTTCTATCGCGTCCCGCCGTGGCGAGCGACGTAGTGTCAGCGTGTGCACGAATCGAGTGTCGTCAGGTAGCGCACGGCGCCATCGAACGCAATCCGACCTCGCATGTAGCTTCTGCAATTTTTCCCCCGGGCCCCAGTAGTACTGTCGCCGAGAAATGTATCCTGACTATTCCGCAGAAACGATCTGTGCACGTGGCGCTGCAGAATCCGTGCAGGGAGCGCAGTTTCACTTCCGTGGGTGGAGCCCAACTGCCCGTCCAAAGATATATCTATTCAAGATACCACTGAAACCATTCGCTGACTGGCTGGCTTCTTGTGCAAGGAGGCTCAAGCTCCAACTGTGCAAGCATGGGAGAAATGCAGCCGATAAGATCGCCGTGTGAGCCAAGTTTGGAACTTCTGCTAATAGTCCTTTAAAAGTCTGGTGTGCATAAGATTAACAAGTGACAATTCAGTTATTGTTCATCTATGCTCAGATTTGTTGCTTAGAGTACCATTGTGCTTTCAACTTAGGAAGTCTTAATGAAATGATAGGCAAGGCTTAAAATTACTGCTTGGCTTTTATTTCCCTTTCCTTCGCTCCAGTACTTTTCACCTCCTCTAACGTGGTTAGGCAACAGAACTTCCGCCTGCGTCTGCTTTGAGTATGTATTTTGATAGGCTCGTTCCGTCTTTACTCTGGTGTTTGGCTTGGTTGGAATTGAACATAACCAGCCACAATACTTTCATTCACTCTCAGCAGGGTGGGCTAATGATGATGAGAGCTTATCTCAGAGGCTTGCAGTCTATGCACAAATTCCAAGTGGCTGTGACATCTATATGCCCATCCCAAGCACTCTGCGGAGTTCAACTTGACACTAATGCTTGTATTCGCAACTGGTGAAGCGTGCTTAAGCGTCTACTGTCCAAGCCTTTGGGGTAGTGAACAGGAAGAGTTTCCAATTGTGAGGGGACGTTTCACATTCTATTGCTTTTTAACTCCGCACTGTGTAAACTGTTTTGGAAAATTGCTCAAGTGAATTTACTTAGTGGTAAGGGGCATTATAAAATGTCCCACATTTCGTTCACAATGATGCAAGTCTCGTCAGAAGCCAGCTGCTAGAAAACACATTCACGGGTTGTGTGTTGTGTGCCCATTAGCCGTTTCTTTTTCTTCCACAAAACGGGCACTTAAACAATCCTTTAAGCCAACAGGCTTAAAAAATAGTTCAAGTACAACTTCGGCGTAATGGTTGGTGTCGAGCGTCACATTGCCCACTACCGAGAGTACTTAATACCTTGTGCAAGAACTGGAGCCAAGGCCACGTGTGTGGATGTGAATGCCTGTCGGTGGTTGTGAAAGTTGCAGTACAGCTGGAAGGTGTATGGATCATGGGTGGCTTTAACAATAAAATGACTGCTGAACGTACTTTTGCTCTGGTATCAATGAACAGCAAGTGAGCATTGATAAGTGCTTCACTGTTGATATTTTTGTTACACAAAAGCAGGCCATGTTAAGGCCCCCTGGCAAATATTCATGAAAAACTGGACCAAAAAGCTGCCAACACATGGAAACCATGTTGATCATGGCACCTTTCCTAGTACTTCAGTACCGTTTATCAGCACTGCGTTTTTTCCCCCCAACTAGTAAACTATCCCAGCGTTGCACCTTAAGCCAGAAATCAAACACTTGCTTGTCAATGACAAGTGATCTGCCAAACTTCTGTGTCTATGCAGAAAGTGAGTAGCTCTACTTTCTGTGCGCTGTTTGTGGTGTGAAGCTCCATTTCTAAACAAAATGTCAGGGTTCTCCTGGAAGATGCACAGCATTAAAACCTCAACAAAAAAGGAATAAGCAAGCGATACTTTCTTGCACTACACTAGAGTCCTGTGGGAAAGCCAAACCAGCAAGTGATCTTTTTCTACAAAGCGCTGCAGACGAGCCAAGAAAAAGATTCCTTTTTGCGGACACCAAAGCTACGCTGGAAAGCCAAAATGTGTGGTGTCTGTTACTGCAGATTAGCTGCAAGACGAGCATGTTCACGCAAAGATTTATGAACCAGGCTGGCGGTGTAACAAAATCATTGAATGAGGTTACAACAAAAGGTGTTATGAAAAATGATATAATACTGTTTGCTATAAATAGCAATTAAAGGTATAAAATGGTTTTGGCACTAGTTAAGTGGCCTGTTGGAAATCATTGGCAAAACCTAAAGAGCAACATTTCATACAGCTGCAAATGTGAAATAGCAAAGCGTGGTTGGGGCCTGAATTCAGCAGGCATGCTCCAGCTGAGAATGTATAATTGCAGAGCAAAATAATTATAAAGGCCTAGGGTAAAGGTGAGCTTAGTTGAGTTACCACCAAGGTATTTGGTAGAGAGAATAGTTACAAAAATAAAGAAGCAACATGGGAAGCTTTATTTTCCCTGATTTAAGTTTATCAGCACTGAGCTTCATGTTCTGCATGTCCCATTGAAGAATGTTACACCTGCATGCACTCGGCACATCACATTTTACGGTATAACACAGTTTACTTCGAACACAGGTAAATAAGAGAATATTGCATAAGCAGTTCATTTATACGTGAAATAGAAACAGCAGGGTTTTTAAAACGAAGCCCGTAAATGTGCTGAATGAAAGGGACCAATGATGAGTTTATGTTGTTACTAATAACAAATTTCAACGACCTTGTCTGAAACAAACCCCTTCTATGGAGGGACTGTGTGTAATCATAAGATTTTTTTTTATAAAAGGTTGTAAATGCCCTGTAAATGTATGTCAAAAAGGTATTTTAACGCCCTAGTCGTGGCCTATGAGTCATCGGCGCTTTTTTCTGGTGTTTAGATGATCAAGGGCTGTTGTACGGGATCCACCTTCTCTTCTCACTTTGGTCACCATCTTTCTTAGTCACTGCATTCATGTGCTTGGTCAGGGAGCTAGCAAGCGAGGACGACAGTCGGCACCAACTATCAGCCGAGTTCCTTCAGGCAGGGACAATTGCTGGAGAGGCTAAACAATGTTTTTAAAATCCCTAACCGAGAGCTTTCACTTTTTGTTTTGTTAAAGAACATTTAGGCAACCCTTCAAGAACTGTCCGAAATAACAAAAATGACTATTGTGCCCGTTAAATATTTAATCTACACACAGTGAACGATGGCATAAAATCTACCAATGCGAACCTACCTTTTGAACCTGCTTAATATTTAGCAGAGACTCACTCCATTCATTAGCTGTTTTATGGCACTGTGGGTGGGCTACTGGTTTCCACCTATGGAGCGTGTGGGCTGCGCTAGTTTCCAGTCGTCCTGTCAAATGTTTTTGGAGACTAGCACTACCCTGCAGTGTACGAGCCATGAATTCCTTGGGTTGGCCATGTGAAATTCTAGTGAATCGTTACAAGCCACCAAAGAAAGTGAGCACTGTTTTGTGGCCACGAAAAGTTTCGTTCATTAATTAAAAAGACTAACAAATGACATCAATTTTATTGCAAACTTCAAACAAATAACTGGTATTTCAGAAAATGTGTAAAGCAGCTGCAGCTCCATAGCCACTTTCCAGCTATTTCTCCATGCCATCAGAGAATCTTGTTTGTGCGACTAACAGATACCGACCTATTCCACTGCAAAGAAACATAACTGGGCGATTGTAGTGGGGCCTTTAGTTCTGTTTGATCATATCACTTCAGTGTTTACGTACAGTTAACATACTGATGACTGTGTTTATAGTGCATGCACATATAACATCAATGTAGTTTGATATTGGGATCTTTTTCACCATTTCTTTTTGTTAAATTCGCCCCATGAAAGCCTTGACATTTGCGTATCAATTACATTTGCAGCATGCTCGCTGCTGATACCTGTTTACACAAACAATCCGTAGATGCTTTCACGTTCCAGGCACATCTTAAGATTCTCTTTGACGTTGCTTATTGAGCCTGTGCAGAACCCATAGGTTTTCATATGCTGGAGTGCATGTAGGTGTATTAGACATGATGGCCGGCCAAGCGTACACCCTTCCTATTACCGTCTGTACAGCCTCTTCTTTGACCCTATCGTCTGGGTGTGTGTCCTGAATTAACTTCCTTTGCATGAGGGACTGGCCAACATAGCGTACACAACGGTACAGTGAGACGTGAAAGTTATACCAGTGCAGTGGCTATGAGATGAAGCGTCTAGCTAGTCTACCTTTTGAAGGTCGCAGGTCCTAAACTGTCGTAGAATCATGTATTCTACTACGAAATCTTTGGTTTCCACTAGGAAATCTTTTTAAGCGCTGAATATCACGCAATTATGATCCTTGTGGCGCATGCTCACAAGACTTTTCTGCTCATAAAACGTATCGTGGGTGTAAAACAAATTTTAAGCTACAATTTCGCCCACTAGAAAATAAGAACTTCCGATTTTCGGAAGTTTTCCTTGCTAATATTTCAGAAGAGGAGATCTACTGTAGTGGTACGTACGTGGTACATGTGTGGGGACACCAAAGATTACCTTTCCTATTCTTGGCGCAATTGTAATTGTAATGCGCACATGTGCCTAGTAAAAAAACGGTTGCCGCCACTACCCTTCGTCCTCGGCACTGTACATTCTGATTATCTTTTGGCGCTGCCAAGTTGTCTTCATTTCGAGAACACACACAAGCATTCTGGACTTGCCGTGGTGCAAACTGTTAATAGCAGATGCCGCCGCGCCGACATGCGTCGGAAGGTTCACAGAATTACGCTCGGACGGTGTCTTTTCTTGTGTGGAACGTAGCTTGCTCGAACGGGGCCAGTCGGCTGTGCGATGTCGTCTCACGTACGCTGAAACTAGTTGTACGCAGGTACCATCGGCGTACACCAAGCATAACCAAGCGGTCACAGGTCAACATTACTCGAGAGCGGCTATTTTGCTGCGGTCTGGAAAGGCTGGCTGGGTCCCCACGCAATACATAATCACAAGCAACTTTCTCACGTTTTCAGATAGTGCTTCTAACAATAGGAACTCCGGTTTAGCTACGTTGTCGGCCCGAGAAAATCGGAGCTTCGTCACGCTTTCGGATACGCGATACGGCAGCTGGCAGCAGCAGCAGCATCGCCGGCTGCTCCCGCAAGTAAAAAAATTGTTCATTTAGAAAAGTTTTAGCAGTTCAATGGTCCGTTATTTTGTACTGCAAATAAAAAAAATGTGTATTTCGGACTACACTACACAAAATAATGACAATTATTAATGTTATGACGTCATTATGACGTCACGCGTGGCAGCAGCCGTTGCCAGGGGGGCGTGGCTGGTGCCACGCGCGTGGCAGGAGACGCTGCCTACCTATAAATGATTTTATTTTCTGTTTTACTGTTTCGGTTCGTCTCTCGTCTGCTGTGCCAGGCAGGTTACCAATCATTCCTAAATCAGTCTCGCGACTTCTTCATAGTTCGTTCTCGTTCAAATCTGATTATGTAAGTCTGTGTCATTGCTTGCGAGGTGATATCGTTATGACATCGTTCTACGCATACTAAAAGGCAGCCTGTTCGTCTGCAGTGAACGACCTCATAACAGCATGTCACAAGCGATGACACGGACGTACACAATAAGAGTACAACGAGAACAACCCAGAGTTACTTGATATAGGAGTTTCGAAACTCCCCATAGGCCCCATGAATCAAAATTGGCCCTACGATGGGTCCACTGTTCTGGATGATGATGATGATGATGATCTGTGGTCGTACCCTTTGTATCGGGCGGGCTCCAACATTGGTGCCCAGACCGTATAAACTGTTCACACACAAACCTTAAAAAAACAGCACACAAAAACACACGAAAGGACAATTTCGGAGAGCTCAGTTTCGTTCTCCGGGGAGCCGGTGCGTACGGTGACGGTCCATCACGCACTATGACTCACGTGCACACACACACTGTCGTTGAGTTCAGGCTGCCTTTGCGGAGCGGTTGCTGCAGGTTCAGTGCCACCATCTGTTGGTGACAAAATAAACTATACGTCGTTCGCCGGCCGACAACCTGGGGGAACCTGGGCGGAAAATGGTATTTGGGTGCTTGCGTAAATTTTTTGTGCCGAAAAAGCGCAACGGGCTCAACCACGCAAGTGTTTTATACGAATTCAAACCAAATGTAGTAAAAAAATGTGCAAAAGAACGCGGCCGTGTGGTCAGCGAGATGCGTTATCTACTGCGCACTGTCGTCTGCTCCGCGCCATCTGCGGTCTTTCGGCGGCAGAAAAAGGAGTTAAAAATTCGCTTTGACGACTTTACGCAAGCTTTAAAGGATTATTTAGAGCCACTTGATCAGCTACTCGATAGGTTTTGGCACATAATTTGATATAGGCATAGCGACAACTAACTTCAGTACTTCCGATCGGACTTGTGTTGTGCCGGAGTGCCGGGAGTGCCCGCACAAGTGACAATCGGTCGAGGCGGCAATTGCGCAGGCGCAGAAACAATCGCAAGAAAAAACCCCAGCAAAGGAAGCAAGGAAGCAACTTATACCCCTGTCACACGGGCACTTTCAATCGCGATTGAGTCGATCCGGGTCAAGCTCAATCTGGATCGGGCCTCTGCTACACGGCAGTTTCAATCGCGATCGAGCTCGATCCCGCTCGAACTCAATCCTGGTTTCTCAAGCGCGATCGAGGCTTCCAAGCGCGATCGAACGAGAGCGGCGATACTCTCGTCCCCGCTGAGTGATGGCACAGAATGTGACAACTTCAACTAACGCCACAAATTGTGTCAAATAACTTGACCCAAATAAGCGTGAGGTAATATTTACATAGTTACGTATACCTACGACCGCGCGAAGTTACCAGACGCCGGCCGCAGGTACATTGTCAGCGCCATCTAGCGCACACCAGTGCAACCCGTGCAACTTCTCGATCGCGATTGAAAGGTGCCGTGTAGCAGCAGCAGTACGTCGAGCGCGCTCGAAAACTCGATCGCGATTCACTTCAATCGCGATTGAAAGTGCCTAAAAAAAAATCTAAAACTAACTAAAAAAATCATGCACTTTTCAAACAAAATTTAACGTTAAATCGTAAATTTGAATAATTAGTTTTTTTTTTGGATAGTGCCAGCGGTGGCGCCCCCGTACGCACAATCCAAAGGAGAGGGGGTACAGGTGCGGGCCGTTTTTTGAGGCGAAGTTTCGTAACTGCCTACACAGAAAAGCTCGCACAATAAGAGTGGAACGAGAACAAAGTATGAAAGAAGGAGTAGCGGTCTATTTAGGAATGCTAGGTAACCTGGCACAGCATACGTCAGACGACCGGAAAGAAGTTGAGAAAGAAAAAAAACACGCTTATCCGTATTGATAACCACGAACCGTGGGTATGTTTTGGTTATGTTCCCTATGAATTCTTATGCAACTATTTGTGACACTCATAAACAAGAGACAAACGAGGTTTTCTGATCGTCTGCTGCCCATTGGGCTCCTTCCCGTAAACCGCCCTCGCGCGTTTCGTTCAGCATGCGGCAGGTGGTGCCGCCGTTCCAAGTTCTTTTCCAATAGGCGAAAATGATTTTTCGCCAATTGGAAGTGCCGTCTTTGATCTTGGTATTAAACAAAATATACCACAAAATGCGAAACTTGTGTAAAGTTTGAGCGCGAACGGAGCAGCACACAAAGTTTTGTGGTACTTTTGTAGTATTGAGGAAGTTTTTTTGAAGACGTTCATTTGTCGATGTAACGCAATTTGTACAGGCGATAAACCCCACTGCTCGCCTGAATGAAACACGTGACCATTGCAGTAACTCTTAGACCTCAGACTAGATCTTGTAAACACCACACACACAGCAGTGCAGCGCAGTTTCCAGACCAAACCAGTGTTTAACCATTATAACCTGGTTCAAATGCACAGCGCAGGCGACCACATCGAAACTAAAGGGCAGGACCTTCTTCAACTTCGTCTTATTCGCTTTAACACCACCCGTCTCGCCCACATACCTTACCTAAGCGTGTTCATTGATTCATCAACGTTTCCATCTTTCTGCGCCCCCTTCACCTGTATTCTGGTTAGAGACTCCACCGGAAAGCTCCTCCAAAGCACGTCGTCGTCGGTGCACACGTCGCTGTCGAGCGGGCAGACGACCGCGCCATCGACACGGCACCGCTGGCAGCACCGCTCGCACAGCAGGTGTCCGCAGAGCAGGTAACAGGTCGTCTGCGGTACCAGTCCGCACACGCTGCAAATCCTTGCCGGCGGCATGGGGCTGACCAAAGAAAGGGGCCGCCAGTTGAGCTCTGGTGAGAACCCGAGCAGCCTGTACTGATAGCTACTGGCAGACATCTTCGCAGCTGCTGGCAGAAGCTTCCGTCCTTCGCTGGCGCCGCAACCTCTCAAGACAATAATTGAAAAATGTTGACCAGCCACTTCACGGCGCCGTTGAGCGGTATTCTAGAGGGGGACGCAGGAACGCAGGGTGGCGTCGACACATCGAACGCCAGGTAGCAGGAGAGAATCAGCCGTTGTCGTCGGCACCGGTTAGTTTCGTAGTCAACTGTGATGATGATTGTATGATTCGTGGGATGCCTGGACAACAGCGCGAAAAAAGACGTGGACGAATGGAACGGAGGGGACGAGGGCTGGTCACATTTAGTTTGTTCACGGGGTCATGATTGACAATCCAGCGCGCAAAAACACGGCACAAAAAAGAACGAGAGTTAGACAGGACAGCGCTGCACTCACAACTGATTTATTTTGAAGAAAACATTGGTCATATATACAGATCAGTCTCCACGTGGCGGTAAATTATTGCACCCGATAACCACAAACAAAAAAACGCAATCATTAATCGGTTTGCACATGTGTAGTCTTTGGTTTACTTGGTCATGCAAAGGTGTCACTCAGATACGCGTATTCCCGGTCATGCAGCACTATTGAGGGCATACTTATACAACGGTCAGCAGCTCGTCTGATTTGAAAAGCCTCGATAATTTCCCGTGTTGTTTTATCTTTGTGTCTCGACAACACAGTGGTTTCATTAAAAAGCGGCTCACAATCGTGTTTGCAGCTGTGTTTTGCCAGGTGGCTGTGTGGATTCGTTTTAATGTTGGATGTTGCCACTTCGGTGTGGACATATATACGTGGGACAAACCGGGAGGTGTCTGAACACCAGGTTGTCCGAGCACCAGCGTTCATTTAAACGAATCCACACAGCCCACCTGGCAAAACACAGCTGCAAACACGATTGTGAGCCGCTTTTTAATGAAACCACTGTGTTGTCGAGACACAAAGATAAAACAACACGGGAAATTATCGAGGCTTTTCAAATCAGACGAGCTGCTGACCGTTGTATAAGTATGCCCTCAATAGTGCTGCATGACCGGGAATACGCGTATCTGAGTGACACCTTTGCATGACCCAAGTAACCAAAGACTACACATGTGCAAACCGATTAATGATTGCGTTTTTTTGTTTGTGGTTATCGGGTGCAAATACTTTACCGCACGTGGGAGACTGACCTGTATATATGACCAATGTTTTCTTCAAAATAAATCAGTTGTGAGTGCAGCGCTGTCCTGTCTAACTCTCGTTCTTTTTTGTGCCGTGTTTTTGCGCGCTGGATTGTCAATCATGAACATTCACCAACTCGCCCAAATCACAGTCCTCTTGTTCACGGGTTGCCTGCGGAACATAAACGGTTACAACAGAAAAGAGGGAGAGAGAGCGAAAACAAAGCATTCCAATCAAACGCACTCCCTTGTACCCCCTCCCACACATAGTCAGCACTCAAAACATTAGCGTGAAACTCATAAGGAATGAACAAAGGGCCCCACCCTGGCTGATAACTGGGATACAAAACATCGGACCTTCAATATTGACGACATGTGCTAACTAAGTACGCATATTATTTGTCATACAGCGCTATCGACGTTTAGCGTACACAATCAGCTCCCAATTTCCGGATGTGAAACGCTTCAATAATTTCCCGGCCTGTCTGTCTGGCGTGTCTGGAAAGAAAGGTTGTTTTTTTAGATGCAGAGCATCTCATTCACTCGCCTTGTCCCTCCGGCGTCGTCGTCGGCGTTGTCCGCCCCTTCCCCATTCTGCTCGCCGCGCCAGCTGCGCTCTCCGCCGCTCACCCCCTCTCCTCTCCGATAGCGAAACTCTCTCGCGAGGGGCACTGGATTGGATTTCATTGGATTGGCTTGGATTTCATTGGATTGGCTTGGCTTGGCTTGGGTTGGCTTGGATTGGATTGGATTTTGATTGGATTGGATTAAAGTGGATTGTGTTGGATTGTGTTGCGTCATAGCCGCGGCAGACGCGCTGGGGCCGGCGCATGTGCAGTACTCTCTCTTCCGCGGTTTCCTCTCCTTCGGGCGCGCTGCGCATATAACCGGTGTGCAGTTCTCTGGCGAAGCAACATTCACGCTTGGCTCAAACACCTAGAGTCCACACCGCTTTACAAGTACGTCAACGTCGTCATCGACTGGGACCGGCTTACGCAGTCCTCTCAACGTTATGCGCGCTATAAAACGCGGTCCCTTCGCCGCTCCGCCTATGCGTCGCATCTACACACGGGTTCCCGCGAGGGGAGATGGGAGTTTTTTACCAAGGATAGCAGCCGCATGCGCGGCAGTGGCGCAGCGCTATGGTGTCGGTGTGGTTTTTTGTGTGCCACAAAAGCTCGCCAAGATGTGTGCTCATGTGCGCACAAACGCACAGAGGGTACCCGTGGTGTGCAACACAAGCCAAGGTTTGTCCCGTGCAAGACGGGTATAGTTTACCGGCTTCCTCTGTCTTGTGGCAAGAGCTACGTGGGTCAGACTGGTCGATGCGTCAATACTAGCCTAGGTGAGCTTAGAATGTCGCTAAAAGTGACCAGCTATACTCCCGGCTAGCAGACCACTGCCGCCCATGCGGCTGCTATCCTTTGCTAAAAGAAACAACGGTTCCTTCCAGACACGCCAGGCAGGCAGGCCGGGAAATTATTGAAGCGTTTCACATACGGAAATTGGGAACTGAAAGCCAAACGTCGATAGCGCTGTAGACAAAGAATGTGCGTTCTTAGTTATAGCACGTGCTGTCAATCTTGGAAGTTCCGATGTTTTGTATCCCAGTTATCAGCCCGGGTGTGACCCTTTGTTTATTCTTCATGAGTTACACGCTAAGGTTTTGAGTGCTGACTATGCGGGGGAGGGGGTGCAAGGGAGTGTGTTTGATTTGAAGGCTTTGTTTTCTCCTCTCTCTCTCTTTCTTATGTCGTAAACGTTCATTTTCCGCACGAATCCCGTGAATAATCTAGTTGTGAGCCAGCGCTTGTCCTGTCCGTGTCATTCGTCCACGTCTTTTTTCGCGCTGTTGTCCAGAATGACGCCATACCAACTTGCCCAGCTCACCACTCTGATGCCTGGAACATTTAAGCGATTAAATAGGAAGGCAAAAAAAAAATAAGATTACAATTCAAGCACATCCCAGTGAAATTGCGCTCGTAGAAAACGGAAACAAAATCCTTGCTTTTGCGTGGTAGTACTCAACCTAGAAAGAAATTAAATCGCTAACTTTCTAACGGCGCGCATTCTAAATAAACGTGTAAATACCGCTGGGGCTCGTACTTCCCGTGCTCAGGCGATTTTTCCATCAAATAGTACTGTCAGCACAATAGAAATTTGTCATGCAAAAGAGGAGTCAGAGAGGGATGAGTAAACCTTATTGCGCCGATTGGTTTGTCGATTGGTAAAACGTTTATTGGGCCTAAAGGGAAAGGGTAGACGGGTATGGGTAGCCTTTAGAATGCCTCTTATCAGGGGCAGCCTCCAGGGTGCGCCGCACTAGGGCGACCTGACGCTCCGGTGCGGAGCTGGTTAAGGCCTTAGAGCTGGTAAGTTCGGACTTCCAATGCTTAGGGGAAGGACAGGGGTGGGCGGTGGGTGTTGGTGCCGGAGAAAGAAGACGAGGTGGTTGGTGTTGAGAGGGATGCGACAATGTGGCTAGTGAGAAGGGGAAATGTGTGATAGGATGATGTAGTTGTAGTAGGTTTCGGTCTGTAGTCGGAGGAGGATGAAACCTTGTTTGGCGGTGAGGCAAGGGTAAGAGAGAAGGGTATCGCCGTTGGAGTTGATGTAGTGGGAGAGAATGGAGTTGGGCGTGGGGGCGAGAAGGGTGATGGCTGGTTGGTCGGGGTTGGTAGTTTGCTTGGTCAAGACGCGGCGAGGGAAGTGCCAGGGTAATGAGAGCGCGGGCTGCGGCGTGGGCCGTCTCATTCCCTCCCAGGCCTGTGTGGCCGTGGGGTGCAGACGATGTCTTCACGAGGGCGTTGAAGGAGGTGAATGGCTGTTAGCGGGGCGAGGCCGGCTTGGTACAGGCCGCCCTCGGAAGTTTTCCCGTGGGAAGTTTTCCCGTGGGAACGCGCGGCAGCATCGCAAAGGACACATCTTTCCTTTTTGCCTCGGGGCGAGCCAAGCTTCCCTTCGCTTGACGCGTCTTTGGCGGGGGCGCGGACAGCCGCGTCGTCCACCGCCGCTTGTCGCCGGCCCTTCTCGCCCTTCTCCCCGGCGCTGCTCGGACGTAGGAGGAGGAGGTGATAAAGAGGAGCGAACGGAGAGGACCGTTGTTGGACTTGGGGCGACCGTCTTGCTATTCGGACGCAGCTGTAGGAGCAATCCGAAAGCGCGTCCCTCCTAGAAGCCCGCACGCTGCCAGCGTTCCCTGACCTGGCCTACACCTCGAGCCCGCCGAGCTACCTGTCCTGCCCGGCCTCCCCTTCCTGACCGCGGCCTACAGCTCGAGCTCGCCGAACTACCGTTCTGGTACTGCCTCCCGTTTTTGCCATTGGATTCACCGCTCAGACCTTTCGAGCCACCGGCCCCGCACTGCCTCCATCTCCTAGCCCCGAGACCCACTTGGCCCGTCGGTGTCCCGTCGGTGTCCCGTCGACGTTTGACCACCCCTGCGACCCGAACGATTTCGCCCAACCTGGTGAGGAAGTCGGCCGACCACTGAGGCCACCCCATAAACTAATGTTAATGTTTTTCGCCCGCATCAGTTGTGTCTCATTCCTCCAAGCTCTGCGTGGGACGCACCTATATAAATTTGTGACTAACCAATTAACGAACGTCACACAGGACAGGGAGGGCTGACTTGTTTGGTTCGACCGTAAGGCCTCTGGGGTGGAGGTAAGCGAGAGTAGTGTCGATGGCTTGCTGGAGGGCATCTGGTTGCACGCCGCTAGAGCCGCTGATGGTCCTGACGTGATCGGCGTAAAGCGCATGGTGGATACCGGGGATGGCACTAAGTAGGTTGGGAAGCTGGAGGAGGGCGAGAGTAAGGGGAGATTATGGAACCTTGCGGTGTGCCTTTGGCAGGGGTGTGGGAGGTAGGGGATTGGAGAAGGCCGAGCCGGAGGTAGGCAGTGCGGTTCCCCAGGAACGCGGAGACGAATTGGTAGGTGCGGTTGGCCACAACCGATGTGGTTGTGTGGTTATCAAGGATTGGACTTGGTGGGAAACGTTGTCGAAAGGCTCAGAACATCGTGTTGTTGGGCGAGTTGGTGCATCATTTCAACGGTGAGAAAACTCCACGAGGAGTGTTTTCTCAAAACGGTGAGAAAACACTCCTGACCTTCCAAGACAAAAAGGAAGGTGAGGAGTGTTTTAGGGGTGTTGCGGCTGAGGTGGCACAGGAGCTGTTCTTTGATTTGGACAAGGACATCTTGGGTGGAGAGGAGTTGGCGGAAACCGAACATGGTAAGAGGGTATAGGTTGCGGTCTTCGAGGTAGGTGGCCAGGCGCTGGTGAACAAGGTGTTCATAGGTCTTGCCGAGGATGGAGGTGAGGCCGATGGGTGGTGCCTGACATGGGTTTTGTTGGGCTTGGGGATAAGTTTGATGTCTGAGTGCCGCCACTGGGCGTGGTACTACGTGCCTGCTTCCCAGTGGTTGCAGATGTTCTCCTTGCTGCGGTATGGCTGGAGAGCGGCCGTTCGGACTAGGCCCGGAAAATAGGCCCAGCAGCGGCGGCGACGCTTGCAGATTTTCCGTTTGGCTAGTGTCGCTGCTAATTGTCGGAGTGGGTAAAGCGTGGCGGCCGTCGGTTCCTGAGATGCTGAGGAATCGACCGATGGTGGTGGTTATCGCGTGCACGTCGAAAGATCATGATTAGAAGAGGGAAAGGTGGGAGTCGAAACGAGGCGTGGGCGCCTGTGTCGGCTACCTGACGGCGATCCCTTATTGCGCCGGCAAAAATGAAATACATGTGGGTGACCTCTTCTCTGTTCAGAAATAAACATTTCTGTCTTGGCCAACTCCCTGATGGGCATGCGCCAATTCTGTGTACGGCACCACGCATGGGCGTCGCACTCGGCAATTCTCTTCCACATTCAAAGCAAGCCTAGGGGTTTTCGCCGTGAATACAAACGCAGACAGGACGGAGGACAAGGCAAAGCCAGGACGAGCGTTCATCCCGTCTTTTCATGGCCGTTTGTCCTCACTGCGCTTGTATTTATGGTAAAGGGCATGTACTACCTTACCCGCCCTATCCTTTTCTCTTCTGGCACGCCCAGCGGTTCATATTCATCGCTTCTAGCTGACAGCTTCGTGTCCAACACAAAATACAGTAACAGCGGTTGTAGAATATAGAATCGACAATGCTTTGTTATTTCGATATTTAGAGTTGGAAAATCGCAAAAGTTTACAACTTTTGCAACATCTATCCCTCCATTTTTCATGTCATCTCAAGGTTTTAAACTTCGATTAACCCACTGCGGTAACTATTTATACCACAAGCTGACTGCAGCACTGTGGAGGCTATATTGTTGTAACTAGAGCGCCCAGTGAGTGCGCCTAACTCACCGTGAAGGGTGTTTTGAAAGGACGTTTTCATCTGCCCTCTCGGCCGCTGGAGCCGCAATGCTCGGGCGCCTTTCGTCGCTTTCCTTCGCGATGAGTTTGGCGCCCTCCGTGGGGGCTCTATTGACAACAATGTAGCCTCCACAGTGCTGCAGGCAGCTTGTGGTATTGTAGGTGGCCGATGAGAAGGTGTGGCCGAGCCAACGTTTATTTAGGTTGCGCTGGCCGTGCCATGGTCAGGACGAGGTGAGTACAAACGGGGTGCCGTTCCAGACCAGGTGTCGAGTGCTGCGTGTCCTCCGTGCCAGCTGGCAGATCTGATGATGATGATGGTGGCGCTACAGTATGAAGTATATATTGGGAGCCTCGGCTGGTTAGCACAGGAGCACTGGTTGCATTTCCTTCTGCGGGGACCGTTTTCAGGAGCGGGGCAAAAAACAAACCACCCTCACGGACCTCTTTTTTGAATGTTCAACTTCGTAGCGGAGCATGGGCCCATACCCTGAAAAGCTTCGTAAAGCACCGGATTGGATGCCCAGCACCCAGCAACTCATGGTGCCCAAGGCTGAGAAAGCACGGTCGTCGAATGGTCTCTGGGCTTAGGACCAATCCAACATCACCACGCTCAAAATAAACTTTTTCAACAACAAGCTTTGCATTTACACCGCGCAACCCTAGGCAGGTTGATATACCTTCTCCCACATCCCCCTTGCTAGGCCTCACTTTCGGTAGCCCAAACGTGAACTCAGGCAACAGGCCAAGAAGAGTTCAACTCACTGTGTTCAAGCTGCGAGTGCTGGTTAATGTCATTATACCGTAAAGCTTCACGTTTGCCCTAACTTCAGGCCGCCTTATACCGCAACCTCACGACAGACCGAAAAATTCCGGGGATTACAACTATCTGAGAATGTAAAGCCGAAAACCTATTTGGATCATCTGATGACCTGTCCTTGGACGTTCTCGCAAATTTCCGGCCGGGCCCATGACCCTGCACAGCATTATCCGAAGCTCGTTCCGCTCACTCGCTATCGCAGAAGCCTCATGCTCGCCCCCGTCGCTACATTCACTCCTTTCGGCTCTCCAGGCGGCTCGGAATGCGCGTGCAGCGGCGGCAAGCACACCTTTGGCGCAGCCGTTTCCCCTTTTCTGGAGATAGCTTCCGCAGGGAGCTAGTAGTATGAAGGAGCTCTACCTGTTGTGGCGCCCCATTTCTGGCTCACATCCGGTCCGACCACAACTTTTTCTAGCCCTGATTTTCTGCGCCTCACAATTCGCGTGCTTGAAACATATATAAGCATTTCAAAGCCTTTCGCCTTAAAAACCACCAATCTTATTGTTTGTGGGATTACAGGTACCCGCAATGTCAATCTCATTGTACGTCAAGCTGCGGGTATATCTGTTAATGTCGTTAGGCGTGAAAGGTATACGTTACACCTAACGTCAGACCGTCGCATACCTATCCCCCCTCCCCTTTGCAGCGCACACTCGAAACAAAATATGTGCCGGGTGTACAGTAAAGGCATTTTGGGGAAGCTGACTCGCTGTGTCTTGCAATCTATACCGTTAACAATGAATTGCCTTTAATTGACATGTCTTGGAGCACGTATTTTGTTTTAATCACGCGAAACGAAAAGTACCGAGGTGTGACGTTCATACACCTAACGAGGTAGTAGTAGAAGTAATAGCGCCTTTATTGGTAACGAGGCCGAAAGGCCGGTTTGGAGAAGACGAAGCGGATTACGGCCCTGGAAAGCAGCGTCTTTTACCGGGACGTGGCAGCTATGGGGGGGGCAGGGTCAACCCAAGCTACACTGCCCGCGGTAATTTATACTTTTTGAAGAGAAAAAGAACACGGTACTTGCTTCGTTTTTGTTTTAGGTACCAAATCAAACCATGATGGCATTGAAACTTCCGCGAAAGCAATTGTAACACCATTTGAACGTTTTCAGGAAGATGCATTGAAGGCACTGTCGAAAAGTGTTATGTCAGTTTCTCTTTGCATCTTATTTCTTGAAAGATTCGAAAGGTGATCCATGCAGCATGGTTTGTTCGTATCAGACAACTCCGCACACACCGAGACAGAGGAGGGTTTTTAATCCATGTGGCCTGGAATTGGGTCAACTTTATCTGTACTTTTATAAAGCATGCTCAACTGTTAAAGTACTTTTACACAAAACACAGGGAAAGATTGAAATTTCCAGATCCAATTTTTTAAACAAAATATACCGCGTTCCTATTAAACTGCTACGCCATTGTGCAAAGGCAAATAAAACCGAAACATATGCCTGATTTTCAAGCAATAAGTTGGTTTGTGGAATGTTCAGATTCTCTGCTACGTTTCCTACCTATTCGCGCTATTTAAGCCATTACTATCAACAGCAGTGGTCTGAAAATAAACAGAAAACAGTCCATCTTCTGGAATGCCCCATTGTCACTTCCAATGTGATTAGCAACGAGACTCCAGGCACTGAATTTGAGCTCCCATCATAGTAGGAGTTCAAGCCTAAGAATCAGCTGGTCGTTCTTGATGTAGCCTTCATGCTCAGGTACCCCAAGAAGAAAGAAGACGTGCCAAAGTGCACGGAAACCACGTTGTCATTCTCTTCGGCCGTCGCACTGCGAGCACTGTCGATGTAGAACCTCCCGCACTCCAGGCTTGTCTGGGTGTATGACGTCCTGTTCGAGTTCCCCGTCGAACGGCCACTGGAGAGATTCGTCCATTTCTCCTTCATGGAGCTCCAGGCTGAAATACATCCACACGAGTCTACCGTGCTTCATAAAGGAGATTCCCGGTGATATGCAGTATCCGCATAGGTAGACAGGATCGCTCGTGTAGCAAGCCTTGCCCGTCTGGATTGCTTCCTCCTTCAGAGATGTGAACCCTTTCAACACCCATGGTGAGCCCTGATCGTTTTCACAATGTGACGCCAGACGGAAACGATGCCCTTTGATGCTCCTCCTTCTTTTCCCGGCACATTGCTTCGCTCGACAGTGAGGTCATTTGCGTTGCAAGCCAAACCGTTGAGATCTCGCCTAACGTTTCTGCCCTTTACCGCTTCCATGAGGACGCGAACACTGCGTGACAGTTCATGGAGACTTCTGGCTTGCGAATCGTTCTGGGCGAATAATAGCTCGAGACTGTCCCTTAACGCATCCATCTGTTTTTCCAACCTCGCCTCGAAGCCTGTTCCTTCTGACCCCCGATCCGTACACACCTTTCTGATCTCCAAGACCGCCTTCAGACACCGTCCTATTCTTTCCTTGATATGGTTGAACTCGGTGTCAGGGTCGTTCGCTGTAACGGCAATGCTCTCGGCCAATTCGCGCAGCCGGCTGCTTTGCGAGTGCGACAGACTCTCGAGCTGGGATCTCATGTCATTCGCTCGCTCTTCCAACGCTGCCTTGAGAGACGCGATATCTCCTCCGTCGTCGCGGGTGCGTGTGGCTGCTTCTAGGGCACGGTTTGCGCTTTTCTTGATTGTTAGAAGCGCGGCGTGCATTGAGGCTATCGATGAATTAGTTTGCTTTAGGGCGTTGTGAAGCGCTGCGTACATGTGTCGCGAGGCTTTTTCCAGGTCTTCCAACCTCTGCGTGGCGCTGTGATTGTACGGTTGAGCTCTGCTTTTTGTGGAACCGCGGCAAGACTTCAGGTGGAGACAGATTCCGAGACGAGGCACCATCACAGAACACTTCGGGCAGGCGATCGGGTGGTGTTGGCAGTTGTGGTGAAAGTGCTCGACGATTTCGGCGGCCGTCATGACCATGCTGCAGCCATGGACTTCGTTCCAGCATTTCACCTGCAACAGAAGGGAGTACCCACGCCCTTTATCTGGACTGTTAACTAAATGTTGATGCCTGACATTGGTTTTGGGATGCAGGTGGTACCCGCCGTGGTGGCTCAGTGCTAAGGTGTTCTGCTGCTGAGCTGTAGAAAGCGGGTTCGAATCTCTGCCACCATAACCGCTTTTCTGATGGTGGTGAAAAGCGGAAACGCCATTGTGTTTGAGCATTCGGCGCACTTTAAAGATCCCCAGATGGTGAAAATAAATCCGGAGCTCTTTTCTACAGCGCGCCTCATCGACTTCGTAGCTTCGGCGCGTAAATTTCATAATCTATCGGAATCCGTGTTGTACGTGTCACCAGAGTGGAAAGTTCGATACTGAGTCAATCAAATAATGCTAACACAGTCTACTACGAAGAAAATGTCATACGCAATTTGTCATTGACTGGATATGGCTGTTTTAATGCTACAAAGCCTTACCAGCACTCCCGAACCGACGCCCTGATCAAGATAAACCATTCTCTTTTAATGAGGAAGGTTAAAGACGTTTCACTCAACGTAAAAGCTGTCGGAAATACAGAGCAATGATTCGCCTTAATTGGCTGTGACGTCGTCGAGGAGATGCATGACAACGAGGAGCTTGTATGACATGTATATAGGAGATGGAGGAGATGTAAAGAGGATAACGAGGAGATTTATGACAAGCACCAGCGGTTTAGGAGTTTCGAAAGTTTATGACTATATAAAGCGCTTGGTTTTCGAAACGTCTGTGGGACGCCGCTATGTCAGTACGCTGTGGGTCCTAGCCAGCGAGCCACGACGACAAGGCGAACCCTTAAAGGAGCCATGAAGAAAAATAACTTGGTTTAATTTGAAAGAAACTAGGATTCAATCCAATCAGCACCAATACAGCCAC
Source organism: Haemaphysalis longicornis (assembly GCA_013339765.2). Taxonomy (NCBI): domain Eukaryota; kingdom Metazoa; phylum Arthropoda; class Arachnida; order Ixodida; family Ixodidae; genus Haemaphysalis; species Haemaphysalis longicornis. The sequence continues at coordinate 97,721,882 of CM023455.1, forward strand.
AAAAGAGTGTTTTAACGAAAAAAAAGCAAGAAGCATTTAAAAACTTTCAAATTTTGCGCCACAGTGACGTGTTGAGCGAGAATGACGTCATAAGGGCCAACAATAAAACATAATTTTCAATGCGTTAACGCACGTTAGCATTCAAGTGATGCAAATGGAAACTAGAGGCCCCATTACGACGTCCAGTCATGTGTCGTCGCGACAGGTCAGTTGGCGGCCGCCAATCGCACAAACAAGCTTGGAACCGTGACGTCACAGAAAAGTTGCGGGAAATTGGCTAGGGGTCGCGAGTGCTTCACACGTTTTCTTTGATATCTCCGTTATTTGTTCGAAGATTGCGATGACATTGGTATCATTGTTATCGGGACTAAGCAGTATTTCCAATAAACCCAACTTGTATTTTGTCTTCATGGCTCCTTTAAAGTGCTCCGCCCTTAAAATTCACTGCACTTCCCCTCTGCGGAGAAAGATGACCAGCGAAGCTGTGCGTCCTCAAAGGAATGTACGAAACTGAACACGTGAGTTTGTAGTTTGCAATTGAGCATTAGTGAATTAGCTTAATGAATCTCGGATAGACTACAGTTTTATTCAAGAGGACAAGGGAGATGCTGTCGCCTTCCCCACAGTAGAAGCCCACGCATTGACCGCAGGTGGGTCATCCGAAATCTTTACAGCTTCGCTATGAACTGATAATTTATGAGGAATAAATAATACGCGCATTAATGGAGTCATATTGGCGGCTAATTCTCATATAGTTCGTTTTATGGTTACTTTCAATTGAGCAAGCGTTACGCTTGTTTTCAGAACCATGCATCCTCCCTGGATGTTCATGTACAGAGAGCAGGCGACAACTCTGTAAGTGTTAAAACTGCGCTGCATGAGCCAAAGGATTAAAACGCCCTTCTCCCGGATTGTTTCGAGGTTTTCACAGCAGTGTAAAGAAGGGTAAATAAGCCCATGTCAGTGTAGAGAAGCCAGCGGTTTGTTGTAAAAAAATAAATGTGGCTCATTTATTGTTCAACACCCTCTGCATAATTAAGGTGCAACAAAAGCCCTGTGTCATCAATAATAGTTATACCAAGCCTTTGGCACCACTTTTTTCATCCCTCGCCGCTTTCATCTCCCAAAACCCCATACAGAAGAGAGATTGATTGATTGATTGATTGATTGATTGATTGATTGATTGATTGATTGATTGATTGATTGATTGATTGATTGATTGATTGTAGGCTTTAACGCGCCGATGCAACGCAGACGACGAGGCGCGTCGTAGTGGAGGGCTCCGCGTTAATTTTGACCACCTGGGGACCTTTACCGTGCGAAGAAATTTCGTACACACAGGCGTTTCTACTTTTCGCCTTCATCTGAAAAGCGGCCGCCACGCCCAGGAATCGAACCCGCGTCCTCGTGCTCAGCAGCACAACGCCTTAGCCGCTGAGCCACCGCGGCGGGTGGCAGCGCGAATTGCATGCGCGACAATCGGATGACTTTTCTGCCTTCGGTCATATCTGTTCGCACTCACCTTCTTCCTGGTTAGGTTGTCGGCCGGAAAGCACCTCCAGTACACGTCTTCCTCGGGACACGCGTCCCCGTCCAGCGGACACGCGCGGCTGCCTCCGAGTGCGCACTGCTGCAGGCAGGGCTTGCACACCACGTGGACACAGGGCAAGGAACCGGTCACCTTGGGCACCAGTCCGCACACGCTGCATATGCGGCTGGGTGGAATGGGCTCGACGAAGTGCAGCGGCCTCCAGTCCAGCTCTTGCGAGAATCCGAACAGCGTGTACCGTTGGCTGTGAGCATCTGTCCTTCTCCACGCGCGCTCAGGCATGCTCCTGGGCGTTAGCAACGCCAGCAACGCCTCGATCGCGGTTTGGAACAAGCGGAATGCGAACGTGGCTGTGGAAACCAGCCGCTGCCAGAGGCGCCCAGTTTCGTAGCTCATTGTATTGCGCCGTGGCGTCATGCTGACGTAGGCAGTGAAGCGTCTCGACATGGCAGCCGCATCAACTGTTTGGTTGGTTGGTTGCCGCAGTTCCTGGCACATACTCACGCAGGGGAGATTGGCCAAAACGTTGTCTGCTAAATTAGGCTGTGACCTGCATTATTTTTGACACCAAAATACTTCATGCCACCAACCAACGTTGGATGGAGGTGTGTTGGTGCCATAAAACAATGGAACGTACCCGCTCAGGGGGATTGGCCAAGACAAGATCATATTCCATGGTGGAAGGCAAGTAGAGCACTAAACCAAACGTAACTAAAAGAAAGCGATACTTCGTAATGAAACGTGAAGATTTTGAGAAAACGAAAAAGAGAACACTGACGGGAAATTATTAACGAGGATACTTTCAATATGTGTAAATTGCTCGTTCGATAATATGGCTAACATTTGCTAAGTAGTTGGGTTACGCTCAATACTATAACATCGGGCCTATTATTATTCTCTAAAGAGCAAAAGTATAGCACTATCAGCGCTTGGTCACATTTAGAGCTATCCAATCAGCCTGCCTTCCCGTTTCGCTTGAGTTTTCGAAGGAGGTTTGGACTGAGGAATACTCGCAAAAAGTATATGGCTTGTGAGATGGTGCACAGCCATCCATGTAAGAGTGAGCAGCCATAGGCTACGCAATTTGTGTGCATGATTAGACACAACCTCGTTACCAGAAATGTGGAAACCCACTGCTACAAGTTATGTAGAATCATTGACAGTGCCCCCTGATACCGGTGCTGTTTTGTGCAATGCACTCTTTAAGCAGAATGTACACCAAATGACCAAACATTTATCGGAAATATTTGAAGACATGTCTTTGTACGAATGAAGGCTGCGTGCTGTGCGACTGTGCCAAGACTTCAGATGGAGACAGATGCCAAGGCAAGGCACTGGCGCTGAGCACCTGGAGCAGGCGACCGGATGGTGTCGGCAGTTGTGGTGAAAATGCTTCACAATTGCGGCGCCGGTCGTAAGTATACCGCTGATGTGAACTTCGTTCCAGCATTTCACCTGCGGGAGAAAAAAGTTCACACGCCGTATATACGAATTGTTCTTAACTAAACCGTCATGTCTGACATTGGTTTTTCATTGCAAGTAGTACTAGTCACCAGAGTGCAAAAGAAAGGCAATGTTTGACGGTGCGTCGATAAAATAACGCAAACACGGTCGACGACGAAGCCAGAAGGAGCTGATCTGTTTCCTAATCATTTCCCTCGAATCTGTGTTAAAGCTATTTTATAGCTATAATAACTTACCAGCCTGCCCAAAATTCCACACTCAGTAAGTTGTTCGACTTTGTTTTAACCGCTAAAGTAAAAAGATAATACCATAAAAAGTAAAGTCTGTTCAAAAAATCACAGAGCGTTTGTTTTCTTGAGCATCTCAAATGAATAAATCCTTTTTTCTCTCATAGGTCGGCACTGGCCTTTCCAACTAGATCGTGAACCAAATTCAACCTCCTTATGTAATAAGTAATGTTATTGCATATTTTTAATTGTTGTTACATTTTTTTGCAAGTACATATATATTGTTTTGGTTGAGGAAATTCAATCGGCCCTCTGCGCGGCCATCGTTTCCCTCGTAACTGGGGCAGCAAAAGTCCAGTAGTATGCTGTAACTAACAAGATGCAAGAAGAAAAGAAACAGCGGTAATGGGGAAATAAATAGCTATTAGCCCTTCAAGACCTGTCATGGAGGTTCTGGCAAATTGACTTAGCGATATAGAGTCGCGCGTTTCGGACCACTCCAGCCAGTTTTCTAGTTATTGTTTTAGAGCCATGACTTCTGCAATCTTCCTTAGAACAGAAAAGGGAGGAGGGCTTAGCCCCCCTTTTTTTTGAACACGAGTGGGGGGAAGGGGTGTCACCGTAAAGGGCCTCTGACACCCGTTAGGGGCTACGTAAAGGGTGTCTGACACTCTTTACGGAGCCCTTGCGTGTGCCGCAGGCACAGTACCGGCAATGGTTTTCCGAATCGAAAGTTAGAACGTTATAAAACCGTAACTTGACAGTGGAGAGCGGCGCAGGCAAACCGAGCCGCTCGTAAGTCGAACATGGCCAAATTCAGTTTCTGCATTAGTTCTTGTAACCACGAACACGACTTTTAAAGGTGCAGTCATGATGGCAGGCCCGAGACCCACTTCCGACTGTTGTCGATGTCGCTACAATTATGGAAACATTGACAAAATACTCTACAACCGAGGCATTAAAACTCCCTAATTCGGTGTCACTGCTCCGCCGGTTGCACACCAGGGCCAAATCGAGAACCCTTACCTGCCTCCTGGTGAGGTTGTCGGCAGGAAAGCACCTCAAGTACACGTCTTCCTCCAGACACGCGTCCCCGTCCAGCGGACACGCGTGGCTGCCGCCGAGGGCGCACTGCTGGTAGCAGGACTTGCATACCACGTGGCCACACGGCAAGGAACCGGTCACCTTGGGCACCAGTCCGCACACGCTGCATATGCGGCCGGGTGGAATGGGTTCGACGAAGTGCAGTGGCCTCCAGTCCAGCTCTGGCGAGAATCCGAACAGCGTGTACCATTGACTTTCAGAATCAATCCTCCTCGACGCGCGCTCAGGGCTCCTAGGCGGTAGCAACGCCAGCAACGCCGCGAGCGCGCTTCGGAACAAGCAGAATGCCACCATGGGGGTGGAAATCAGCCGCCGCCACAGCAGTCCAGTTTCGTAGCTCATTGCATTGCCCCGTGACATCATACCCACGTAGAGGGTGATGCATTTCGATCTGGTAGGCAGAAGCTGCATCCACAAATACTGACCTCGGAGGGAGGTTGGTTGGTACTAAATAAGGCAGTGCCTATTCTGTGGACCAATGTATGATGACGATGATCATAAACATAGGGTAATGTCCAGCATTATTCTGTGGACCACAACACAAGGTAATGTTCACGGTCATTCTGTGGATCATAGTACGGTACAGTTGATCCTTAGTCGTGTAAAGTCACCTAAAAGATATTATTCCACACTAATTTACATAAATGTTGTGTAGAACTGACTTAAGTGAACAGGTTACATAAGTGCTGGGACCCGAACCATGAACAATATGCTGCTGGCTCTATCGCCAAAACCCAAGACTCGGTCGCCAAAACCCAAGACGGTACCATTGCCCCACGGAAGCCTACGAGGGAGCCCTTTTCTGTCTTGGTCAATACCCACTCAAAGGGATTGGCCGAGACAGCATAAAATTCAGAGTAGGGCATTGAGAGCGAGCATTGAGGTGGTCATTGAGCAAAGTTCTTTTTTGTTCAAAATGAACCATGCGCACCCACCATCCTGAGCATGCGCAGAGCCTAGGGAACGCGTTTTCCATGTGGTAATAAATTGTCTGCTATTCCAGGCAAGGACGTGAACTGTACCACTAACTACTAGTAGCAAACAATCGTATGGTGTGCATACAAACTCCATTACGTCCATGACCTGACGCTGGCCGCCAAAATAGGGTATGTTTCAGGTCGCTTTATATTCAGGTCGCAGCCTATGACCACGTTTAATTACGTTCTATATACCGCGAAGACACATATTCCGTGTCACGCTGTACAGCGAATCGTTTGGAAACACGTACCCGGGAGGGAGGTCGGTTTGTGCCATAAAACCAGGTACATACTCAGGAGATTGGCCAAGACAGGATAACATTTCGTGGTCAAGTGAGCACAGCATTGTAGCTGACGGGAGTCAAAGGACGTGATACATGGTAATAAAATGTACAGATTTTGAGAAACGAAGAAATGAACGCTGTTTGGAAAATAATAATTAGATAACTTGCAATCTTAAAATCGCTCGTTCGGAAAAATGACTGAACATGCGTCTCAGTAGTTCGCGCACGCTCAGCGCTATAACATTAAGCCTAATAAGTCTCCAGTGAGGTTGGGAAGGTCCACGAGGGCGAAGGTACGACATTATCAGCACTTGGTCACATGTTGGTTCGCTTCTGGCCTTCTTTAGGTCACGTGATATTTTTGTACCAGATTTTGCACGATTTGTGTCGACGGCAAGGTCGTTCCAGGTCATCTTCTATAGAGAAATGCTTTCTCCTTAGTCAGGCACGACGTGCTCAGCAATCAATATCACTCGTCATTCTGGCTCCTCCAACCACGTTGAACCTTATATGTTACTTCTCCACAGTGTGATGGGGTTATCTGGTTGACCAGCTAGGCTGATTCTATTACAGTGAGATACCGCGTCAATCATTGCGAGGTTAGGTTTGCAGTACCTTCTGAAGCAACGTTCCAACGTGGTAACTTTTTTGTCGTAGTTTATCAAAACGACCGCAGTCTCTATGGCACAGTTCATACAACCAACCAGACTCGCCCTGTTCATATGATCTTCCATTGTGGCAGGCTTTTCGTGCCCAAAAGTATCGTGGCAGGAGAGTAAGGAAAAGGGAGGCATTGTAACAGTCAATGCTCTTACTTGATGTTTGGAAGCGAAGGGGAGAATATGAGAGCATTTGCTTCCAGGACGCCTAAGAATTTCGAGTGCCCTTATTGAACCTGTCGTCTGCGGACAAAACAAAACAAATATTTTGTGCTCCTCCGTGTCAGCTACACCATAAGCGTTCATTTTCTCGTGTTGCCCTGTTCCTGTGATAATTAAATGAGCAATGCCACAAGGTTCCGATGATGCACAAGAACAATAAATGGTTCTTTAAGAGAGTTGGAACTTGACCACATCAGCACCAAACAATGAACACTCTATTTGGTCTCCTTTTCAGCTGAGCAACTTTGCCTTCATTTGAAATAGTTTACGTCACAGAATTATTCGGATATTTCCACTTTTAATCTCATGAGCAGTTCTGACAAACACTGACGAAACAGAGCAAAGTGGCCGCAAAAAACATTGGCCGCGTATCTGCTGACTTCACTGCAACTGTCGTCGAAGTCTCCTGCCATCCCATCTCTTATATGCATATCTTCTCTCCCCCGCCAACTCCTCACGCTCTGCTGTCCCATCTCGCATAGAACGTGATTAACACGGTGGAGGTTTCCCTAATTCAAATTTCCCTCATTCCACTCCTGGTGCTCCGTCTGGTGGTATCTTTCGTTACTTGTAACACCGCTACGACATCTCGGCTCGGCTCGAGCCCTTTTGGTATTTTGGATAAAAACAATATTTAAGCGCGTATTCCTTATTTGCTAACGCAAGAAAACAGTCACAAGTCCATTTTCAATTAAAAGAACAAGGCTAATACCAGTTTTGTGTTGATGTATACCCTCAGTATGCCGTATGCTTTTATTGCTCCACAACGTTGTCAGTTATGAATGATGCTACCACATTTTTGGTCTAGAAAGGTTCTGCTTATATAAACTTCTTCCAGAACTTTTGGCCATATGGCGGAGGTTTAAGTAGCCTAAGAAAGACTATTGTCTATAAAAGACCAATTGCCAGAACGGCCCATGATTTCATTTCAACCAACTCCTGCCCAATGCCATTTATATGTTCCACAGGCAAAAAGGACAACGGAACGCAATCTTCCAAAATACAAACGGCATCGAGCTGCCCTGACGTTTCACCACACAACATTTCACGTTACCATCCAACTTGACAAACACAGTGATCTTACTTGTTGCAAGAGCATCAGTGTAAAAATCGAAAATCCCTCATGCCAATGACAAAAACAAAACCGCCTGTGGCTCTTTCTTAGGCGTCTTAGGGCAGTTCTTTTCTACTAGGTGGAGCAACAACCCAATGTCCAAATGAAAAAGCAGATATATATAACAATTCCTTAGTTTTGTGAGAG